>JAFNEN010000502.1:270000-364694 GCA_019343175.1 Oedothorax gibbosus
TACATTAGTACAAGAAAAAAATAAGTTCGGGGCGCCATCTATAGGCGAAAAAAAAGATATGAAACTAGTTAACATTACAACATTAAATATAACACTTTCCCTTGTTAGCTGGATTATTATTTACACTTTTAGGACGTTTTCATTAAAAATATTACTAGCTTCCTTATAATCCGTTTAAAATTGGTTATTACTTCTGTTGAAGTTTTAATATTTCGGAACTCATCAGAACAGAAATCCAAAGAAGATTAAAAAAACAAGGGCCCTACCATCATAAGCATCGATTCTCGGCAAATTTGAGCTGGCCGTTTTTGTGAATCCCTTTATTTTATTTAAATATTTATAAGCACTAAATTCACAAAGAAAAAAGACTAATCTAAAAAATCCCTAAGCAGTTTGGACTTAAAGAGCGCTAAAAAGTTTAGGAATATCGCGATTTTAAAACTTGATTTAAATAATATTTGAGTAATTTTTTAAAGAAAAACCAATGAATATGCGTTTTCTAGTTCCTATACTATGTTTATATAACTTTTTTGAGCAGTTTCCCAATTTAGTCAAAGACCCTATTACGTGAGGAAGTTTGAATATTTTTTACCCCCTTGTTCAATTTCGCTCTTTAACTTTAGTGGTTAATTTTTTTGCAACTATTTCCGTATTGTTTGAGTTGAGGTTTTCACTTCTACTCTTATCTTAATTCTATGGTTGGAATAGCCATGATAATTAATTACACTACTCAAAACAATTAGGGGAGCGCATGGTTTAAACCCTTTCACCCCCAATAATTCCATTTGGAATAATCATCAGCTTGCGATTTTTTTTCTTACTAAGCTAAGCTCGCACTTATTTATCGTTAGGTGGAAGAATCATGTCTTTTGAAGAATTAAATAATGTTTGTTTTAATTAAATTCAAATATGAAAAACGTGGTAAATTAAAATTAACTCTAAACAATTTTTTAAATAGATTGACTCTAAATTATTCAGGCTTGCATTCTTAGATGTTTAAAAATTAATTTTTACTTTTTTTAACAAATAAAGTTTTGAAACAATTATTGTTACAATTTATTCAAAAGAGTTACCGATTCCAATTTCTCCCCCCTTAAATTTTAGTTAAAAAATAAAAAAAAATTTCACTGTTTACCATTTCATTCTGGATGCATAATGAATCCATTTAACAAATTTTAGAATAAAAAAAAGTTGGAACTGAAAGCACTAACAAAATTGCAGCATCATGTTTTTAAAACATTGTAAAAAAAAGTTTTTATAATACATAAATAGTTGAGTAAATTTAGAATCCAAAATTTTAGTTTCATTTATTATTTTCTTTAAGCACAATTTTTGAGTCGCATTAGGTGTAAGATTTTAAAATAAAAATAGAACAAAAAGAAAGTTAATTATTTTTCTTTTGAAAACTCAAATATTATTGTGGCCCATTAATTGTGCTTCATGGTTTTGTCATTCATGTATAAAAAAACTTACCAAGACTAACACAATTTAAGACATTGCCATAATCAAATAAAAAAATATCTGAATTGATTTGTATTAGTGAAGGGTGCAAGTGGAACTCTAATTGCAAAAACCACTATGTGATGAGTATTGGGTCATTTAATAAAGAGACAAATTAATTGGGTAAATAGCTACAAAATATGGTTTTCTTGAACTATTATTAGCTTATTTTTCACAATAACTATTATAGCTGCTTATATCGAGTAAACATAATATAAATCCCCCATTCCGAGTATAAAAGCACTTTTTTTATACTTTAAAGTTCCAAACAGATTCAGTTTGCAATGTTATAAATTTGTGATTTTTCATCAAAATCGTATGTTTTTAAAAAATTTTTTGGGGAGTTTAAGATTTTGAACAAAATATTTATAATTTTTTTTATACTAACGATATATAACTGAACAATATTATTTCTTTTTTAAAACATAAAATGCAATCAGTAAACTCTGACAGTAAAATCAATTAGTTGATTTTTGGCATTTTTTCAAACTTCAACCGCTTTGAGGCAAACCTAAATATTAATTGAGAATTTGTTATTTTCCCCATTAATAAGCATGCTTGTATACAGATACTACTTGTATACAGATACTTGTAACAGATGCAATAGTTATTACAATTCTCTCAAAATGTATCAACCTACTTATACACGGCTCAAAACAATTAGTGGGATCACATGGTTTATACCCTTTCACCCCGAATGACTCCATTTAGAATCAGCAGCTTGCTATTTTTTTCTCACTAAGTTAAGCTTGCACTTATTTATAGTTAGATGGAAGAATCCTGTCTTTTGAAGAAATAATGTTTGTTTTAATTAAATTCAAATATGAAAAACGTGGTAAATTAAAATTCACTCTAAAACAATTTTTAAATAAATTTACCCTGAATTCTTCACGCTTGCATTCTTAGATGTTTAAAAATTCATTTTAACTTTTTTTAACAAGTAAAGTTTTGAAACAATTATTGTTACAATTTATTCAAAAGTTACCGATTCCAATTTTTCCTCCTTAAATTTTAGTTAAAAATAAAGTTTTTGTATTTTACACTTTGATTAATTCGATTCACAATTTTCGATTTATAAAAATAAAGTGATTGTCATGTAAATTGTTACATCATTTATCAAACATATATTTCGACTTTTTTATAAACAAAAAATATTAAAAAGTTGAAACTGGAAGGGGTTTTTAACAAAAGTACGCAAAGTGCTACCCTAATGTTTGACCCAGTGTAGGATAGTTTAGTTTTGTATTTTTTAGTAAGTAAGACATAATTTTTACTGAAATTAACTGAAAATTTATCTATTGATATTATATTTTTAAGTGAGGGGAAAATTGTATATTGAAACTCTTATTCCCCTTGTGACTTGGTGAGATTTGGCTTGATCAGCTCCTTTCCCTGAACACATCAGGATCATTCCATGTCAATTAAAAAAAAAAAGGATATGATACCCATGGTCATTGATTATTTTTTTAAGTGACGATAAGTAACGACGATAAGTAACGAAGTAATGACGATAAGTTGTAAGTAAAGATATTTTGAAAAAGATAGTCAAATTTTTTATTCTAAAAGATATGTTCTACCACTTGAAAATATAAAATGAAAGGTTTGTTCACTCCGTTGTTTTTTTCATAAGCATAAAAGTTTATGTTAAATTAACAAATTTGCGTATAATACATTATATTGTTATTTGATACAGTAATTGGCCTTCAAAATTCAAGTTACCACCATAGTAAAATGTATCCAAAAAATTTCATTTTTGGATTTGACAATAAAATTGGATTTTTTCATCAAAAGTGTAATTTCTTGAAAAATATAGTAAACACTTTTCAGATTTTTTTTTTGAAGACATTTTAAAATCTAGTTATATTATCTGGATATGGATTTTGGGAACAATATTTGGCACAAAATTATTTTTGCAATTGAAAGTCTGTCAATTTGCACAAGAAATTAAGAATTAGTTAAAATTATTAATATTTATCACGGACCTTCCTAAATGGCATAACATTAAGTTAAACATTAAGTATATGAGAGAAGTAAAGCATATTTACAAATATGTAAAAGTGTTATACTCTTAAAGTCCATCATCAAACTCCAAAACTTTTAAAATATACAGTCGACCCTCGTTAATGCAAACTTGCTTAACACGAAATCTCCCTTGAGATGAACTGAAAGCATTTCCCCAGACTAATAAGCTTTGAGCTAATGTTAAAAAATCTCTTAACGCCAAATCGCTTTAGGCAAAATCCTACTTAACCCAAACAAAAAAAATTTGTGATTTGACTTTTTTCCCCTTTGTTTTTCAAAGTTTTGAATAACAAATGTAACAAAACATTAAAAAACGGCAAGGAACAAGGAAGTTAAATTGTCTTTGCTTCTGGCTTTGAGAAAATCGCAAGAACTTCCATGATTCAATTTTAGTCCGATGAATCAAGTGTAGGATGATCCATATTACGTCATGAAAAGTGTAGGTGTTTCTCTATACAGAGGTTAAAGGTAAGGAACATATGAAATTAGAATTGGTTCGCATTTAAACTTATTTTTTTTCATTCCAAATGAATTGAAAGCAGCAGAAGATTTCGTTACAAACAAAACAAAATAATTAAATGATATTTATGATAAATGTTTTTAAAAAAAAGCGGAAATTGCTTCTAAACATGGTGTAGCTAAAAGCACTATTTCAAGACATTATTGGGTCGATAAAAAAATCAGGATAAAATTGAAGCAGCCTATTCAGTAAACCAATTTGAACCTGCAAGAAAAAGAATTTTCCTAAAGTATGTACTATTCCAAATGAACTATATTAATTGAATTACTAATTGTATGCTTGTATCATTAGTATACTACATTATAATAATATTTTTTTGTTAATTTTTTTGAATTTTTTTTTCAACTATTCACTTGTTCAATGTAAAAATTCCTGACTGTTAAACATGAAATTCGGTTAGCACAAAATGTTTTGTGCTCCCTTCAAGTTCGTGTTAACGGAGTTCAACTGTACTAACAATACAATAGGGTATTTGATTAAATTGAGAAACTGCCCAAGGGTTGTGATGATTTTACCCGACCCGAAAAAAACCGGGTGGGTTTTAAAAAAAAAAAAAACACTTGAAAAAAACCCATCAAAAAACCCAAGTGGGCAGGTGAACTTAAAATTGCCTTCACTGAAAATTAAAAAAAGTAAACTTTTTATACATCCAAAAAATATACATTTCATATCATTTTTAATTAATATCTTAGTATTATTCTTAATATATTTTAACATTTTTGTACCTTCAATATTTATAATGCATTTACAAATTTATACTAATTATTTAAAAATTAAATATAACAAATACATTTTTTTAAATTCTAATTTAAATTTCTATCATTACAATATTCCGGATTTTATAATTTTACACATACACAAACGAACAATACTTGGTTCTAGACAATACATTTATAAATTTAAATATACGTACATTTATCTAAAACTATATGCAATTATTTTTTAATTGTTCTAATTTAAATTGCATAATTCCTGATTATCCCTCAAGATGTTCTGTTAGTTTTAAAAATTGTAATGTATAGATAAATAATTAAAACTTCCTAAATAAATCACAAAATCCTATAAAACACATCCAAAATACTGAAAAAAACCATAATGAAAAAAACCATAAAACCCGAAAAAAACCAAGTGGGTTGGATTTTTCATGAAAAAACCCGGGTTTTTAACAACCCTCGCCCAAAAAGTTATCTAAGCATAGTATAGCAACTGTAAAACCTATATTCATTGGTTTTTTTTCATAAAATTACTCCAATATTTTAATTGAGTTTTAAAATAGCGATATTCTAATGTTTGGTCACATGATAGCAAACGCTATGCTGATTGGTTTGACGTCAATTCGCATTAAACCGCCCCACCTGCGATTCAAATTTAGTCATCCTAAAACTTTTTAGCGCTCTTTAAGTCTAAAATGCATAGTTTGTTTATTTAAAGTATTTTTTAAAATTTTTTAGTGAATTGGGCTTATAAATATTCATAAAATAACTTTGTTAATAGAAGTATTAACAAAAAACAAACAGCTCAATTTTGCTGAGAATCGAGATATGTAATCATTTTTTTTATTTTCCTCTGGATTTCTGTTCTAAAGAGTTCTGAAATGTTAAAACTTCAGCGTAGGTACTAACCAACTGTAAAGTTATGAGGAAGCTAATATTTTGAAAGAAAATGTCCTAAAAGTGTAAATAATAACCCAGTTAACAAGGGAAAGTCATGTTATACTTAATGTTAGTTTCATATCTTTATCTTTGTCCATGGATCGCATTTAATTTTAAACACCTTAAGTTGTTTGTGAATGATATTATTTTCGATGTTTTTCAACATTGTCCAGTAAACAAAACCACCAAAAAATAACAAGGCTGATTACAGAAACGAACCGTGTGCAAAACTATAACAGGCTTCATTTTTCAAGCTGGGTCCAAAACGGTAGTGTTGCTGTAGAATCATCTAATGATTAAAGACATTCTAAATGTGTGTATGATGTTGGTACCCATGGGGAATGTTTTTAAAGAATCTTTCTTAGAATAATGTCAAATAATCTGTTTTTAGGCAAAACGTTTTTCAAACTTTAAGTTTTTGGATTTTTGTTGAATTGCATGCAACCTTAATTGAAAGTAGCCGTTAAATTTTAATTTTCTAATGAAATATTTCCGAGATGTTAAAGTGTTTTAGTGTTCAAAATATCCTATTGGGGTTAGAAGATTTATGTACAGTAAACTCCCGTTTATCTGGAATGCTTGGGAAATTGACTCTTCCGGGGAAAATGAAGTTTTTTTAGTACTATAATTCAAGAGATAATGGCTGCATCTTGTGTAATGCAATTGAGAAATTTTGCATTTAAAAATATTATAATGCAAATACTACAATACTTTTTTACAAATATATATATTAATCTATTAATTTTTTTAAAAAAAATGTTCGATCTTTACTTTCAAATGCTAAATATCTAATTACCCACTCTTACCCTATTGGGATATATTGTATATTCAAAAACGTAAACGAATCGAATAAATTACACTACAAAAATTAAATTATAAAAGTAACATACTTTTAATTCTAGTTATCTATAATGACCCCTACAATCCAAAAATATTGCAAAGTTTGAAAAACACTTTGTGTCAAACCAGAAAATTACTTAATATTACATTTAAAAAAAATTAAGTAGATGTGTTAAGATTTTCGTCATTATTTAATCTTAAATGACCATGCCACAAGCTTAAATGGTACATACATTGTATGTTTGTAATTTTTTTAGCTTGGCGCAATTGACTTCTTTTAGAAAGGATTAGTATTTTATAGTACCATGTGGAGCAGATAGTGCATTTGCAAAAAAAATCCTGATATGTTAGTAGTAAAAAAGGCGGTTGTTTCACTGCTCTATAATACTATTAATACAAGTTTTTTTTGCTACTGTGATGCTATTCTCCAAAAAAATCAGGGGGGCACTGTCCTTGTGCTGCTCCCCCATACTGATAACAATCATTGGGCTGAGCAGTAAAACATTCTTACTTGAAACAACATGGAATTGACCTTGTATTTGGTTTGCATTTTTGTTCCAGTCAGTATCAACTTTTTAAAATGGATTCCAAAGATCTTGCCGAAAATTATCTTAAAGTTGCAATTTCCAACAATATGAAATTTGTCAAAATTCTCTATACTGTGATCCTTAAATCGCAAAACTCCGGCGATACACAATCTTAGATGGTGGAAGTGTTGGTGTTTTGCAAGATTACGGGAATAACATATGGTTTTTGTGACAATAAGAATCTATATTTTTTTAACTATTGGATTGCAGATCTCAGTTGTACATTATTCTTATTAAATTAACTAGTAAAACTAGTTAATTAACTGAAAAAAAAACGCAATTCCACTTGTTTCGGACTTTTCTAAGGAATGTAAAAAAAAATTTTAAATACAGTAAACTCCCGTTTATCCGGAATGCTCGGGAAATCGACTCTTCCGGATAATCGAATTTTCCGGTTAATCGGAAGTCGCCAAATAGGGTTACCAAAAATGCCGATTTTTCCGGAAAATACAAGAAGATAATGGCTGCATCTTGTATGCAAAGAGGCGATGTTGCATTTATAATAATATATAATAGATACTACAATATTTTGTATTAAAAAATATTAATATTTATTAATTAAGAAAAAAAACGATCATTACTTTTAAATGCTAAAAATCTAAATACATAAATCGTCCAACCCATGGTCTAAAACCAGTAGAATATTTTAAAATGTAAAAAAAATCTAGAGAACATTTCATTGCAGAATTAAATTATAAAATAACTTACTTCGGATTAGGGTTGTTTACGATGTCAATCGAAAATGCAAAAATATTGTTAAGTTTGAAAAACGTTCTTTGGGTGAAATCAGAGAATTATTTAATATTATCTTTAAAAATATATTGTTAAAGTTAATTTGTTAAGGTATCAGTCATTATTTTAATCGTAAATGAGCGACGCGAGTCGCGACGCTAACGCCAAAACTGACCATCGAATGTTTGTTAATTATAGCAGCGGTCAAGCTTGGCGCAATCACTTCCATTGGAAGGGATCGGAATTTCATGGTAACCATGTGGGAACAGCAAAAAAAATCAAAGTATTTTAGTAGTAAAAAGGCAGTTGTTCAAAGATACAATACTATAAATACTACAGCCTTTTTTCTACTGTGATGGAATTCTCAGAAAATTGGGGGACCATTGAGATCCCTCGCTGATCCTCCTCCTACTGTCTGATAACATACATTGCCTTCGGCTGTGCAGCTGCAGAAAAACGGCCTTTGAAACGAACATCGAATTGACTCTATTTTGGGTTTGCATTTTATCCAAGCTCAGTGCTCAGTAATTTTTAATTTCTGTATGAAGTACGTTGTATTTTAGCTATAAAGATGCTAATTTAATTAAGCAGCACGAGAAGGAATGGGGCATTAAATATTCTTTAAGAAAGAGACCGGTTTTGCCGTTATAATAACAAATACAGTTAAAGGGTTCTAACTAATTATTTTCATTTGATTAGGTTTAAATTTTTTGTTAGTTTTTAAGCATTGATTCGATTTTTCGATGTTAACAACCGTGTTTAAATTATGTTAGAAAACCATTAACTAATAAACTTTAAGGTATCAGGGTAGTGAATTAATATAAACTTGAAATCAGAAATATCATCACTTAATTTAGAATCATGATCAGGCGATTCGACGACAACTTGTCATGGATGTTTGGATCCTAACGAATTTGAGAAACTAAGCCCATTAACGTTTCATTATTTGTGTCATCCCAACTTTCCGTATAAATTTTAGATTCCGGATAAACAAATAGGTTTAAACCTTAAAACATTTTCGTTACTAGTTTATCCGGAATTTTATCCGAAACTGAATTCAACTTCTATTTTGAATAAAGATTTTGTATTGTTGTGGTGTAGGCTTTTCCGTTAACCGTATAGTTTTATCCATAATTTATCTTTGTCCGGACTACTACCGATGTCGCTCTAAGGCTGCGCTGGGTGCCAGCTCGTATGTCTGCCTCGTCACTTGACCACGGTTCCAAATTACGAGGACCGATGCCAATAACCCTCATGTAGTTCTAGAACGAAACCTGGAATGCTACCGGAATTTAAATTTTAGTTCTATGCGGAATTTAATTTTCGATTTAACTGAAAGCGATTTTCAGTTATCCGGAATGTAGTTTCGGATCGACTTCGTTTTATCCTAAAGTCTTTTCGGATAAAACGTGATTGAAATGTTTATAGTATTCTAAATGATTTTTCAAAAATTGGAACTTAAAGCCGTAATTGACCTGCGTTTAAAATTGAGCTCAAGTAATAAAAAACTTAAATTTAATCATTACCGGATAACCTAAAGATGCACGAAGGTTGAAACCTTAACCTGGAAGGACACGCAGAATATTGGCGACAGGTTTAATTTTTAAAAAAAATTTCTTACGGGTAAATACATTCAAAATTTATTTAAGCATTAAGTTATTCTAAATATACTCTTTTTTGAGCTCAGCTTGAAAATTGAAGTATGTTACAGTTTTGCTCGCCGATCGTTTATGTAATCAGCCTCGTAATCTTTTTTGCAGTTCTGGTTCAAACCCAGCAATTCGACCTTGGAATTTGTTCTGTTGAAAAAATTTTGTGATTCGCGGCAACTATTTTGACCTAAAGGGTTTTATTGTAAGTTGGATAAATGTACGTTTCACTAGAGCTACAGAAGGGATATTGCCGAATAGCCACATAATTTTAAACCGAGGTTTAGGCTGAAAATTGGTCTGGCATCCAACGAAACTTATAGTGACAACGGCAGATTTAACGTGCACCAGTCCCATACACTCGGCATTATTTATTGCTTCTTTATTGTCTAGCACGATCCGTTTATGACTAAGATGAGGATAGAACTTGCGGAGGTATCCATCGTGGCCATGATGCCTTAAACCACCGCGCCCTGCCAATTCTTTAACAGTCTTTGAAAAACATGCTTTAACATTAAAAAATTTGTTAAGCATTCATAAGTTAAAAAGCATTCATTGATTTATTCCGGATAACGGAAAAATGCTTAGGTTAAAACTAGATTTAAATTACGGATAGAACATAGAATTAAAATTTAAATTCAGGTAGAATTCTTAAAATGAATTTACGTCGCACACTAAAACTAAATGAGGATTTTCGACGCTGCGCCTTGTAATTTGGAACTGCGACCAAGTGATGATACCGACTTCAGAGCTGGCACCCAGCGCAACCTCAGAACGACATCGGTACAGTCCGAATAAAGTTAAATTAAATAAAATTTATCTCGAATAAAACCAAAGTTAAACATGCCGCATAACGGAAAATCACTTTCAGTTTAGAACTAAAATAAATTCCGGATAAAATATATTGAACTAAAATTAAAATTCCGGTAACATTCTGGGATGAATTTGCGTCACACTAAAGCTAAATGAGGATTTTACGCGCCGCGCAATTTGGAACTGTGATCAATTGACGAGGCCGACATCAGAGCTGGCACCCAGTGCAACATCAAATAGCAGTCCGGATGAATAAAGCTAAATTAAATAAAATTTATTTCGAATAAAACTAGAATTACATCTCGGATAAAGGAAAATTGCTTTCGATTAAAAATAGAATTAATTCCGCTTTAAATATATAGATCAAAAATTTAAATTCCGGGATGAATTTATGCATCGCACCAAAGCTAAATGATGATTTTTGGCGCCAGGCCTCGTAATTTAGAAAAGCGATCAAGTAATGAGGCCGACAAAGATGGGACCCAGAGCTACCTTATATAACAACATCAGTAGCAGTCCGGATAAAGCTAAAATAAAATCGTGTAAGCAATATATGGTTAGCGAAAATGCTTGCAAACGATAATTAAAAATATTTTTATTTATTCTGGGTAGAAGTAGAATTAAACTTCCGATTTCAATCCGGATAAATAAACTATAATTCAGTTCTTGATAATATGTCAATTCTGAAAATGTTAAAACCGATAAAATAAATTACTTATTAATTTATTGTAGTTACGTTTCGATGTAGAATTGTTAACCGGATTCCCTAATTTAATTCCGGTTAACACTCGGATTTCGTATAGTGGAAACATGTAAATAAAATGCAACATAATAAAAATGCTGAAATAGCGCCGTACCTGGCGTAAAATCAGACTTTCAGTTCCAAAAACACTTTTCGCGCCAAATGTTGTCACCAAACGAAATTTTTTCTTGGAAAAAAAACCATGAAAGAAAAGTTTTTACTATTTTTGGCGAGAAATATGCAATTTTATCGCCAAATTCCGTCGCCAAATCGGAATTTGAAATTTTCCGGATATTTGAGCTTTCCGGTTAATCGGGAGCCGGATAAACGGGCTTTTACTGTATTGTACAATTTGACTACATATTTATGCTTTGATCAGCTCTAAGCCACATTCTTTTAACTATCAATATAAAATTGGTGTTATTCTTTTTAGATTTTAGGCTAATTAAGTAAACTTAAACTGACATGTAACCTTGTTTTGGTTTTAAAAAGTACCTAATTAAAGTGAGTACCTACGACAACACATGTCAGCCGAGCTAATTGATCTTTTGTCATCCTGAAAACTAAATACTTTCGGGGATAGTGGATGATGGAATTGATGTACGGAAATAAGGTTAAAAGATAATCTCTTACTACTTATAAGAAAGAGCAGATATCACACCAAAAAATAAATCAGTCAGGATATTTAAGATTCTTTTATTCAATTTTGAAGCAACATACTATCGTGAACTATTTCATATTAAGATGAATGCAAAATTTCACTTCTTATACTGCTTTTTTCCCAGTAAACATTTTTAAAAGCCTCCTTTCCCATTATAAATTCTCTTTTATAAATTAAACTTTCAAACAGGTTCAGTTTGCAATGCTATAAATTTGTGATTTTTATTAAAAAAAATCAAATTTTTTACAGCTTCGAAAATGTTGTACAAAATTGTATAATATTTTTATATGATAACGATAAGTAACTGAAAACAACTTTATTTCTTTTTTAAAGCATGAAATGTAATCAGTAAATTCTGATGGTACAATTTGAAAGAGTTAATATTTAGCATTTTTTCTAACTTTTAACTGCTTTGAGGCAAACCTTAATATTAATTGGAATTTTTTTTTTACCAGTAATAATCAGCATGTCAATACCTATTATTTTAGCCCTATTAGAAGTTTGTACTCGAAAATTTACTTTTTTCGGCCCACCCTAATAACTAAGTGTAGTAAGAGAATGTATTTTGGTTAAAAACTACAATTGTTAAATTTTATATACGTTTGAAATTAGTTAAAACATACACTATTGAATACATTTAGAGCAATTTTTCAAAATGTCCCTAAAAAGAGACGCTAGACATCAATGGGTTATGTTAAGAAAATGTAGTAGGCAAATCGAAAATATAAAAAAATCTAGTTTATTTTTGTAAAATAAGATATTCATGCCTCGTTTCTTCGTTATTTTAGTTCAAATTCAATTTTAAAAACTCTGTATAACGTTTGATGTAAAACTGATGGCTGCACATGGAGATTCCAGCTTCATGATGTAAGCTTTCACCACAAATACAATAAGTAAAATTACACTGAAAACGAAAAAGATTTAAAAAAAAAAAAAACCCTACTGGTATCATCACTGCTTCTAATTTTTCTGTACTTTCTCCCACATGCTAAAAAAGGTTGTTCCCTTGGCCAACTCATTACATGTGCCCCTCTAAGAAATATTAAGAGTACCATTCGACAACACGTCCATAAATCTAGACTTTGCCATAACAGGGATATTGCTTCTGGGATAAAATAGTGTTTTCTTTTGTGAATAGGGGAATTTGTACCTCTTTGCCCAGAGCTATTGGCTTAGCTTCTTTACGAATGGAAAAATGGCATGACTATCTTCAGGCCCATTTATTCAGGGTTGGCCTTGTGGACTCCCCGGATTGTGTTTTATCCACATCTGGTCACCTAGAGGAGGTCACAGCACATAAAATTGAGTCAATGTAACAAAAAAATTAATTTAATCATTGACCCTATAACCTGATTTTTTCGGATACTTAATGCACGAACGCAGTAGCCTCAACCCTGAGAATACGCATGAAATATTGATGACAGATTGGAACAAAGATTTTTTTTTAGTTTACCGCAGGTACTAACTTTGTAAGCACATTTAGAATTTCTTTAATTAATAAATTCTTCCAAAGCAACTATGTTTTTACACCAAGGTTAAAAAAAAAATGAAGTCTGTAACAGTTTTGTGCGCCGATCGTTAATGTAATCAGCCTCATAATCTTTTTTATAGTTCTGGTGTGAGTTCAGCAGTTTGATCAAAGCTTTAGGACTTTTTTCTGCTTAAAAGATGCTGTTGGTCTGCGATTTCCGGACTATTTTGACCTGGCGTTTTTATTGTTAGTTGGTAAATTAAAGTTGCTCTAAAGGTAGAGCTACAGGAGGGATATTGCTGATAGCCTCATAATTTTAAGTGGTTAATTGACGAGGCCGAAATCTGGACTGGAATCCAGTGCAACCTTATAGTGTCCACGGCAGATTTAACATGCACCATTCCTATATAGATGCATGGTTTGAAGTTTGAAAACAAACCCTCCCCTTCTGATTTGTTCTGCCTGTTCATCTTCCGGTTTGAGACCGAAACGCATGTTTCTCAAGCCTCAGCGAGATGCCACAGGGAAGTGCGGTAAAATGGGAGTTTAAAATTACAAGTTTTCCCCAAATATGATTGGAATCATTTGTATTTTTATAATATGTTATATGACTCAAAAAGATTACATTGAGAAAATCATTTTTATTTTTAATCTTATTGCTTTTATGATGAAAAACTTTAAATATTTACATGACCTAACTACGTTTGTGCGGTTTTGACCAAAATTTAGTACTTCCCCAAATATAAAATTGTTCCGAATTTTTCAGATTATGTTTTATTATTTAGATTGAACACTGTTTCTGCGAAAATCACTGCCATAATTAATTTTTTTTCAATGAAATAGAGGTTAAAAATAGAGGTTTTTAACTATTTATTACTATTACAAGTTGATAACTTGGGTGTAAACAATGATAGAAACAAAATATAGGTCAATTTATGAAGAATAATTTTCAATTTATTAACAGTAATTTTTAGGGATCGACCGATGGCACTTTTTGGTAGATGGGCCGATGGCGATTGTTTAAAAATAAAATCGGCTGTCCGTATGTACCCATTGTCGGCACATTCTGAAATTCGACATGTAATTAATCAATGTCTAACATAGTATATGCTTTTTTTAAAATAAAGGTAGTGTTCCCAGGTTTTTTAATTAATTTTTTACTCTTTCAAAAGAAATTTATTATCATAATGCCTATCAGATTAATGAGCATAAAAAACAAAAGAAAGTAATAAATTTTCTACATTATTTTTTAAATAGTTTTTGGTTTACAGCTGTTTAAAGACATCAAAGTGTCACTATGCCCATTGAATCTAATATCAGTTTACTAATTTTTTATGCTAGTTTCAGTATGATCTTTCTGTTAATTGAATTTAAATTTATCGATTATTTGCATTGTAGCATTTTTTAATTTGGGTAGTTAAGTGAACTCATAACACAGTTAAATACACTTATTTTCATTTTTCATAATATAGTTTTTTTTTTCAAGAATAATTTAATAGAAAAAATATTCCATTCCCTTAGAAAATATTGCACCATGAATGTGTAAGCGTCATCCAATTAAAAAGATTCAAAATTAAATTTTATATTCTTCTGATCCCATTTATTCACGTACTAAAATAATGCTTTAATTCTTTTTACATTGATGAAAGAGTTTAATTTCTTCAGCTGATGGTAACACGAAAGAAAAAATAAACTCCAAAAGTATGAATATTGGGACTTAAATGTAAACTATGTACATATTTGTGCCAATTTTCATAGCAAACAGGTGTCCAGTTTAAGAGTTTGGCAAAAACACACACACATTTTTTTTAATGGGTACACATTCAGGATGCCAGGCAGTAGAAATTGTGCTTAAAATTTCAAGATTCAACAATTTGCTTGATTAAAAAAAATCTTGATTCACAGATTCCAGTTTTGCATATTTTTTAATAAATCTGCTTTCCAGGGCTCCCACCAAGTCACTATTCTTACTAAAAAATCATCTTTTTTCTGTATTTACTAAAAGTCACTCTTTGCTAAACTAGTCACTAAAGTCACTAATTTTATTCTACACCATTTAACTTTACATTCATAAATCTGGCACACATTGAAAAAGATTTGGTTTTTTTTTTAAATATAAATTTTAAAAAATTGCAAGTATGTCTCAATGAATATTGTTTCAACTGATTAAAAACTATGTGAATTACTGTCCAACTTAAATAATGTTTCAAATCAATTAAACAAGGAAATTTCTAAGTACCATTTTGAAATTTTGCGAAATTGTAAATCTCCGCTCAGCATATTTTAAACGCGTGTACTTTTATTTGACAAGATCAAAGGCACTGTTGTGATCGTTTGTTTGTGAGCATTTGAAGGGTGAAGGGCGGGCCTTACGATTAGGAATGCCACAAAAGACTTTCTGGGATTTGTTTCCTAAGTGCCAAAGAGCAGTTAAAATTCCTTGTAATTTAATGATGAAAACATTATGATAAGAAGTGAAATGGTATAAACATGTATTCATTCCTTATCAAATGGACACGCTCGTGTCCTTGATGAGAATCCTTATATGAGGGATACTATATAACTGAAATTGAAATAAAAATTATGATAAAAATATGTTGGAAAAAATAGTTTGTATGATTAGTAAAATGAGTTGTGTTTGACTGCTGTTACACAAATTGAAATTGATTTGATGTTTGAATATTTTTTAAAATTTTCAATAAATAATTTTCTAATAGGACATTTAAACCAATTGCAAAAAGTGGAATTATACAGCCATGTAAGCCAACTGCATTTATCATATTAAAAAAACGTTTATACAAATATTTAATACAGCCAGAGTAATTTTTATTAGATTTTTTTTTTACATTAGATTAACAGAGAGAAGACTTCGGTTTGGAGACCAGGCTACTGCTTCCATGTCCCCTTAATGTATATTCTATGTAAAATATTTGTCCGCATTAAATAAATATACTTAAAATAATCTTATTTCTTTTGGGACTTGTTATAAAGTAACTGTTTAATAAATTATTTGCTAAGAGTATCCGCTTTTTCAACCAGTTGGTAAACTTAATATTTAACCCCTGTTTATTGCTTGCTTATTTAAATTAATGTTATCTAGCAATAGAACCATGTTCTCAAATATCGATACTTTTAATAAAAGAAAAAGAGGAACATTGTAATATAAGTAGCAGCATTGCTTTGCTTGAAATTGTGATTTTTTTACGATTTCAAGCCAATAAAGTTATTCCTCCTAGGGCTCTAAGGGTTTCTTGTTATTGGTAATAAAAATAATTTCCATGTAAGGCCGTCTACATATTTAAATTGATACAAAATTTTAAATTTTTTGTAACAATGCCTCAGTTTGAGTTCATATTTCAAATCAACGAGAAATTTCATCTTTAAATTCCATGTTTCATTATTTTTTTTTTCATTATATAAAAAGAAAATGCTACATTTTTGTGAACAAACACTACCTTTAAAGCAATTTTGTATTGCGTAACAGACACTGTGAGTAAGATGCATAATAATTATGATATGTAAGTAAACATATATTTAAAATATATATTTGTAAAAATTGAAAAAGAATTAGTTTTTTTTCCTTTGAAATAAAAAAGGAAATAGTTATATGCATGTATATTACTAAACAACCATGGTAATTGTGTTTAACGCAATATTAGCTAAATTTTTTTTAATAAAATCTAAAACTGTTAACTATTAAATGTTGCACCTTGCAGTGAATGATTGAGTGAAAAATACTCATGCTGTTAATTAATCCTCTGCACAAAAATAACCTTAGAATATTAGGATTTTTTTTCAAATTTGACATAATACACTATATGTTCACAAAAAAAAGTGGCAGACCTTTATGCAGTCACAAACCCCGCTGTAGTAAACCCTCTACGGAACCAACACTTGGTTCACTATAGCCAATTTTGCTGAAATTTTTTTTATATGGTATAGATGTAAGGCTTTTAAAGGAAAATTATAATAATGGTTCTGCACATCTTGGATATGCAGAAAGTTAATTATTAAAGCTCTCTCTCTGAAGCTTACAATTGACAATAGTATTTTATATGTAAATGAGAAAGTAATTTTATTACTTTTTTAACTTGTGTGGTGTAATGAACCCTGTTTGTTTCATTTGCAAGATATTGCAGCAGTCATATTACCAGGGGTTGCAGCAGCAGGGGGGCGGGGGTGGGGGGGAGCAGATCTGAAAAAGAAGCCCCAAAATCTGAAAGAGAAGATCCGTTCTATCCAAAATTATTAATGGAATTTTAAAACTGTTAGTTCAATGGGTGTATTTAATGGACTCAACAGTTTTTAAAATCGCATGCATATTGTCATTACCAGTAAGTATCAACTGATGGGTGCAAACATGACTTTAGTACTCTAAAACTGGTGTTTCAGTTGTCGTAGAAAGACGATGCATATTGGGTATTTGGCCCGAGTTTTTTTTTGCCCAAAAGAAAGGAAATTTTAGCTATACAAATTCGAAATTGGTGTCTTTTTACAGCTAATGAAATGGCACATCTATCCCTTACCTCATGCCAAAATATTTGTTTTTATTAGCTGCGAAAGTCAGATTTTTGCTGAAATTTACGTGAATTTTTCTTGCCTTTCAAATTTTTTTTATGTTTACTAATATTTGACCTTTTAAAAACTACAGTAAGTGCATATGATAGAGCAACCTTTGAACTTTATGATAAAAGAGAAAAATGCTTTTTTTTAAAAAAAAAATTTGCGCCTGAATCCGAACAGCCACTACACCAGCATAGTTCACAAACATTGTTTTTTCCATGTACAAAAGTCAAAACTTGCTATCTTGGCGTAAAAAAGTTTTTTTTTTGTAAAATAGTACATCCGAAGATGTGTTTAAAACTACCGTAACAATTGTAATTTTTCGGAACTGAAATTTTTCTGGGACGTCTATCTGTTTTTGGGGGGTGATAAATATTAATATGAGGTTAGGTACCTTGAAAATTGTGATCTTAAAAAGTTATAAGCTATAATAAAACCTTTTTACACAGTAGTTTGCTTATGACATTATTTTTGATAAGATTTTTTTGACCATGTATTTCTTAAAAATATAATTTTTTCAGAGCAGTTTTGAATCTATTGATAACAAAAGCTAGTAAAATATCAGTATCAGATTATATTCTGCTTCTAAATAACCATTTTATTCTGCTGTAAAATGTTAGTTATTTACTTGTAAATTATTGCTACCCTTCAAATTTGAGGTATTGAGAATTGAATCAATTTTAAAAGGGGGTCAAGCAATTTTTTTATTCGGATTTTGATGGTTTGAGTAGAGATCCTAGCAGTTCTTTTTATAGAAGAAAAGTTTGCCCCTAGGTGTATGGAAAGGAAGATTAATACTTTGGAAACTGATTTGAAACAACTTTTATAGACACTTTGTACCTTAAATAAATGCATAGCTCAATTACAGTTTATTTTGTGTAAATATGCTAATTTGTGTGTTTTCCTAATACTTTTTATTTTATTAAGCTTATTTATGTGCTTTTCTGAAACTTATTAAGAAAAAATGTTGTTTGATCCCTTTTTACAATTGATATTCAAATTTAATAGTTAGTGGCTATCCATTTGCATGGAAAATTTCTTATCCTGCCTTAGATACTCAAGAAACATATTTCACGGAACACTACAATAACTATTTAAAAAGTTAATTAAGCCAAACGTTTTTTCGTGTCGCTTGAAAACTTGAACCCTTTTTTCATTTAACGAATCAGTTTTAAGATTTTATTTTAATCAGAGTGCAATTGTAGTATTATATTTTATGTTTGTGTGTTTGAATGTTATCAGTTTTGTGTGTTATGAATTATAAGTCATGTTTTAATGTTTGTGTTGTACTATGTACCTCTCACTAAATTTTTAACATTTATTTTAGGTAAGTGTTCAAGTACCTGTTTAAGTTGCTTTGAAACTTCTTGTTAGGTATGTAATTTTTTTCTACATTGAATTGATTCACAACAAATAATACTGCAATTAAAAAATATGCTCATTAAAATTATATGAAATTTAACTACTGAAAATTAACTGAAAGAGTACATTAGGTTGAAAACCTATTTTTTTAATTTTAATTTTTAATAAATTAGCAATCCAAAAATGTAAAAAAAATATTCTAATTTAATAACCATTTAAGAGTTTATATTTTTAAAATATTTTCATTGAAAGTGCCTTAAAGTGGCATTGGAAGCATATTACAAACTAAAACATAAAAAAAGTAGTCCTTATGTATTATAAGGTTGTAGTACAAAGTTAATCTTGTTTGGTACCTTGTCTTGGGAACAAAGTGTTTGTTTGAATCCTGCTTATGCTTTGCTTATACATAGCTATTCCAATTTGGAATGAAGCAGATTATCTTGTTTGTGAATTTGTTCTTTTATACATGTTAAAAGCAGGTCATTCTTTCTTACCAAGTAAAATAATGAAATTTATTGAAACTAAGCGCTACATCCTTTATGTAATTTTCTTGTATTTTAAGTACGTTGAGTAAAACACATAGGTTGATAATATGTTGTGTTAATTATAATTTTTTAATATGTATATTCATATAAGTATAGATATATTTCCTTTTATTGCACTTTCCACATGACTACAACAATTATCTTTTTTGTAAATATATATGAAAGGGTTTACATATTGCTTTTATGTAATACTCTGGCTAAATAAAAATGTAAATTTTTATTAATGACAAATTACTTTAGAATGTTGGTTTTAATAGAGGCCCAATGGCTTAGTGGTAGTGCTTCGCATTGCCACGCCACAGGTCCGGGGATCGAGTCCCGTATTGGGCGAGGTTGACTCAGCCCTTCACCTCTTAAGTGGGTCGATAAAATGAGTACCAAGCATGCTTGGGAACTGAAAACTAGGGGTTCCGCTTGAGGCTGACCTCCTTACTGGGACATATGCTAAGAGCTCTTGGTCACGTAAGCTGGAATGGGCACGGCAGGCCTTGGCCCACTAACTGGCTGTTGCACCAAGGAGTTTAGTTGGTTTTGATAGGTTTCAAAATGTGAATATCAAAGAGCTTTGCCTAAAAAAAAAATGTAGATGTTCAAAACATTTTTTCTTGCATCATCAAACACAAAATGCATCAATAATTAATGCCTGTGTGCCTGACATAACATTATTAATAATTGCTAATTGATATTTTGTCTAAATGTTTGTATTAAAAGTTAGTTACGAGCAGAATTAACCCTTTAACTTTTTTCTATTAAAAAATATTTTTTATTAATCCCAATAGATGTCAACCCTATTATTTTTTTTAATTATGATCAGAAACATGATGTCAAATGGCATCACTGGGACTAAAAGGGTTAAAGAAAGTTAAATATTATTCATTTTTCAAATTTCAAAGTGTTACTGAAAACACTTGTTGTAGTGAAGTGTTAGAAATTGGATGAAAATTTTTAGGAGCAAATGCACATTATCTGGAAGCATTTTTTGAGAAAAATATGTATGGGAAAACATGCTTATTTTAGAATCACAATTTACAACCTTCTGAGTATCGTGATTTTAAGATGATTATTGTTGGCAAAAGCTTTGCAAAACCACCTTAAAAAGTTGATAGTGACATTTAAATAAAAACTAATCACTATAACTGCGGCCAAATTTATGTTGAAATCACAAAATGGTAGGATTTGGTCGCATTTTGTGACTTGAGCCAGTTAGTTTTAAACCCTGGTAGTAAAATGTAGTCCCGTAAAGAAATCAAACAGAATTTAGATATTGGAATCTATACAAAGGCCAATTATCATGCTGATGTTAATATCATTTTGATCGATAAAGTTTCAATATAAACTACCTTATGTACATACTTGTGATACATATTATAGATGCCTTAAGGTGATTCAAATCACTTAAATGAGTATTCCCATTGCTAGAAAAGTTTTAAAAAAAACTTTTGTTATTCATATTGAAAAAGGTTCTTTAGACAGCAGATTACTTAAGACAGAGATATACTTAACAGATTTGTTAATGCATATTTTCTAAGACAAACATGCAACCTTTATTTAAAGATTTTTTTCTTCATGAATCCATACATTATTTTTTATACTATATCTTTATATCGAAAATATCTAGTGTTATTAATTATTTTATTTTTAGGGTTAATTTTTTTATTATGCTCGTGAATAATATTGATTCTAAAATGTATCATAAGTAAATGAAGACTTGTCATTTGCAGGTAAGTTTGTATCTTAAGTAGTATTGCAATTTAGTAGGTAAAATTTTATCAATAGCTTATAGTTAAAGCTATTATGGAGCACTCGGAAAACTGGTTAAGAAGGAATAGGTGGCTGTAAATGTAGGTATCCAAGACATGTAATTATGTTTGTTGTACTTTAGGGTA
The DNA here is from genome assembly GCA_019343175.1 of Oedothorax gibbosus. Taxonomy (NCBI): domain Eukaryota; kingdom Metazoa; phylum Arthropoda; class Arachnida; order Araneae; family Linyphiidae; genus Oedothorax; species Oedothorax gibbosus. The sequence continues at coordinate 291,546 of JAFNEN010000502.1, forward strand.
ATTAAGTCTGTAAAATTCATATTTGAGAGTAACCCCTTAAAAGAAATTTCTCTGAGTGTTTTGAAGCTCTACTACTAAGTATTACTAATTGTAAAAGACAAAATATTTAAAACAAAGAAACAAAAAAAACTAGCTGATACTTATTAGTTGTAAGCTTAGTTTGCGATTCCTTTATCTTGTTCTTCTGCATTAACTTAACCAGCTAATTGAACACACATTCAAAATTTCTTAACACACATTCAAAATTTCATCAAATACTACTTAATTGTGTTTTGAAGGGGGTCTTGTTTAAATAAAAAAAACCCTTCAAAAACACCCTAAAAATCATTAAAATTGTTATCATACTCTATTACTTTTACTGTTATTTTAAACAATTCTTGTGATACCTTATTTCTTATCTTCCTTTTTCATGCTAAGCATCACCTTTTGTATAAAAAATAGATATTAAAAATACTATTTTCATAAATCAGTCTTGGTAATTTTTTTTGTCTTCTCTAACATATTGTTTTTTTGTTGTAAATGTTTATGATCCTAAACTTTCCAACTAAATAAGTAGTAAACACTTGTGTGTATAAACAATTGATCTTTTAAACAATATTTCATTTATTTCCTTACCTTATAACTTTAATGAATGAATAACTCTTATCTGGGGTTGACAAAATATTTCCCTTCTGGCGTGATTCGAATCCCAAAACCTTTAGTTACAAGCAAAGCATCATACTATCTAGGCCACCAAATTTCTTGAAAGATAGATTGAGGCTAAAAGAAGATGTCTTGATGATTTTAACTTCTTCCCAAGGTGATGTTATTTATAACAAGCTTTTAAGATAACTTTGAAACTGTAAACGAGTTTAAATAAACTGTTTTATACCGTAATATAAGCAAAATAGTTTTAAACCATGAAGTATGAGAAATTTCCGCAAAAGTGTGGGGGGCTTGTTACGGTGTATGCAATGAAAGAAACAAAGAATTAGCATCCTTTCAAAGACTTTTAGCATTGGAAAGAGACACTGGAACAACAAACACAAACAAGATACATATCAGAAACTGGGTGCAAAATTGGGTTTAACCAAAATGCTTATCGGTTTATTTGTCATCGTTCAGGCAAGTTTGCGTCATGGGGAAAGATGGCTAAAAACACAAGGCAGCAATAAGCTCGATAGATATTGCCAGTCTAGAATACAAGTAACTCAATATGAAGACGACAAATGCTCTGTTATTTACCAAAGTACACATGTCGGGCATGAAAATGAAGTTCGCCATTTGTGCCTAAGCCAAGAAGCTGAACGAGAATCCATTGCTATAAAAATTGCTTCGAATATACTATTAAAATCAGATGAAATAAGAGATTATCGCAGATTCTTCATTTACAAGAAAAGACTTGTGTAACATCGAAGTTTCCTTCAGTTTGCAATCAGCAGCTGTACGTAATCAAAATGATGCTGTCAGTGTGGACTCGGGGGGTCGAAGAAATGATAAACAAACAGCATTATATCCTTTTTATAGACCTGAAGATTTGAAAAATACTGGTTACCCAGAATCTAAAAAATCTATTTTTGCTTTGGGCATCATGAATGTATCCCAATCAACAATTCTTAAAGGTGACGTTATCTGTGTCAATGGCACACATGGTACTAACAGCTCTGATTTCTAATTGATAACAATTCTTGTCTTGGGTGACAACCACAAAGGTTTTTCCTGTGCGTTTTTTCATTTCAAATTGTACAGACGAGAAAGTGCTTACCTTGTTTTTTAATGCTGTCAAGGAAAAAGTTGGTATAATGCTCCAAATATCTTCATGTCAGACATGAACAATACTTTTTATAACGCAAGGCAGCCCCTCATTTGTTCTGTTGGAAAGCGTCTATATTTTCATGGCATGTAGATAAAACATGGAGGGGCAATTTGCAAAAAGCTAAAGGCTTGGAAAACCAATCAAAGTTATATAAAACAATGAGGTGCTTAATGGAAAAAGAAACTTTTTTTCCTCCTTTTATCAAGAGTTATTGAGGAATGGTTACAGAATGAAGACACTACAGAACTTGCCAAATACATTAGCAGTCATTACGTCAAAAGTGTGAAAGTTTGGGCTTTTTGCTATCGGTTGCATGCATGCTGTTATCAACACCAACATGCATCTAGAAAGAATGATTCTCAAATATGAATACTCAAAGGGCAAACACATTAAGAGACTGGACAAGTCCATTGAAGCACTAATAATGTCTTTGGCCTTAAATAAAATGGGCGTCAGACTGATTATAAAGGCACAAAGGTAAAGTAAGCACAGAAGATCGTAAGAAAATCGCACAAGAAAGGTGAAGAATTGAATTTCAGCAGTGTAGTACAAATTGACAACGGTTGGAATGTTGCTTCATCAAAAGGTAACAACACTTATATGGTGTTACCTTTAGTTGAAAATCGTTCCTGTGAACTAATTTGTGACTTATACAATTTCTGTATGCATTCATTCGCATGTACCTGCAAAGACTCAACTCCAATGTGTGCAAATATGAAGTCTTCTTCTGCAAACAAGTCATTCCTGCCAATAAAAATATTGTACCTCAACGCAGACTTTATTCCACTGACAAGACTCTGAAAGAAAATCCTTAAATAGCTTTTCTAAGCCAACGACTGAGGAATGCCCAAAAGTTTCTTTTTCTTTTGTGTTATTTCTTATTTGTAGTTTCTTATTTGTTCGATTTTGCGATATGTTTTTATATACGTTTTTACTGCCATATTATACAAATAAACCATGTGTCTCGCAAATGTACTTGGGCAGATTTCCAATTCATTGTTTCCCCTTCCGAATAATAATTAAAAATGAAATAAATCCTTTAACATAGGGTGGCACGGGGTAATTATTGTGTATTATTAATATATATTTTGAGACAACGTACTTATCTTATCCCAATAATTAATCGGAGCATTTCTGGATATGCAATTACAGGGTGTCCAGCCGTCGGGAATTGTACTTGAATTTTTTTAGCGCCTTGAAAATCGGGAATTATGCTTGAAATTGTTGAAAATTCCGGTGTGCGTCGGGAAATTTGCCACTTTCTGCAATTTTCGAATTTATAGATTTATGAAGATAAGCCTTTCGTAACGTTTATTTCGAGGTTTAGCAATCAGCCGATTTAAAAGAAATCCCCCCCCTCCCCCATTGTAAATTTCAGATTTGCTGATTTTCAAGAGTTCTCGATTTTTCCGTTCATGTCCGATTCGTTCAAAGTTACGTGATTTGTCTTTTTTTCTTAAGATTTAGAATTTGGTCCGAATTTAAAAGTTATTTGTTATATAGGTTTTTAAGGTTCGCGGTTCGTTTGCTAATTTTCGAAGATTCTCAATTTTCCGCGGTTTTGCCGTTAGCCTAGATTTATTATTTATGATTTTTAATTTTAGTTTATGTGATCTGCTAATTCTTTTCGGTTCGTTTATTTTCAAATCTTTTCAATTTTCCGATTTTTGAAGATGCAAGATTTACAAACTTTTTAGTCTCGCGATTTAAATATTTCGTATTTGCGATTTCGTCGTTTTTACTGATATTTGAGGATTTTTTGATTCGCCGATATTCAAGGTTTCCCGATTAAGCGATCTTCGAGTTTTTGTCTATTTGTAAGGATCAGTGATTTGTCGACTTCAAAGTTTTGAATTACAGTACAAAACAACAAGTTTAAATAATAAATATAAAAAACAATTTAAATTTGAAGATGAATTTCGATTTGATTACACTAAGATGTCTACGAATATCAGTTACCGGCCAGTTACAATCCAACAATGCTTCTTGATTTACTTATTTTGCTGCCTAGTAATTTTTATGAAATATACCAATAAGAACGCATTGCCTCATAATGATTGCAGTTTTTATTCTCTGCGTGATCGGAAGAGCACCTCGTTGCTTTTGTAGCTCCGGTTCAGGCCAATCGGACCAACCAAATTATTTTCCTTTGATCAAGTGTTCGTGAGTTTTGTGACCTTGATATCACAAGAACAGCTTGATTTTTTTTTGTTTTAATTTTTTTTCCTTTTTTTCTACTTCGACCTATACTGGGGATTTTGATTTTAGACAGGTTTAAGTTTTTTTTCTTAAAAAATCGGATTATCGCCGAAATTTAAAAGTGTCCTGATTATGGGTGTCTGGAGACTGGATTAGGGGTTCGGTACTGTATTAGCCAATTTCCGGAAAATCGCTATTTAACTGATTTTTAGTTTTGCGGTTTATAATTTCGAAATCTATGGATTTTCAAGGAGTTGTTAATTGCAATTTTTGAAGACAGATTTTCGGAGTTTTAGAGATTTTTTTTTGTGCTGAAATGGTTCGTGAAACTCCGATTTTCAAAGTTTCGATTTTCATGATTTGGCAAATTTTAGGGGATCCGCAATTTACCGATTTCAAAAAGATCGCAATTAAACTACTTCTGAGAATTTTCAGTTTTCCAGACTTTTTGAGATTTTGTGAATCATTGATTTTCAATATTTACCGATTTCTTGATTCGCATGTTTTTGAAGGTTTTTCATCAATCGAAATGTTCAATTCAGTCTTTTCAGGTTAACACTTAAGGAATACTCATTAAGATAACAGAAATATTAAGATTAAAGATGTTAATATTAAATTATTGAAAATCAAATATTTAAAAAAAAGTAACATTAAAAAAGTAAGTCTTATAAAAGAGAATCCTATGTTATGTGGTGTTGTTTCCTCTTAAAATTTGAAGATTGTGACTTTAAATATTAACCAACTTTAACCCTACGAATAACCCACCCTGCTTTGAGTTTTTTAAATGCCATTAATTTTAATGGTCAGCCTATTTTAAAGTAGAATATAGGTTGTTTTAATTAAGTTAGTATTTAATAAATTTTGTTAAATTGCCAATAATTTTTCAAGTACAAATTTGAGAATGTAGTGGTATAATTGATTATGCGAGCGTCCTTGAAAAATTTGGAAATAAGCCTTGAAATCCGCTTGAATTTTTACCAGTAATTTTGCTTGACACCCTGAATTAACATATTGAGGTTTGTTAGACGCAATAAATTATGATGCATTATGGTTGTTGGGCCCTGTGTAATAATTACCCCGTTTCTCCGTGTCCAATAATTACCCCGGGTTACCCTATATCGTTAAAGCAATTGTCTGGGCACAGCATGTAATTCCACCTTAAGTTTTTAACCAATTCCCCCCTCCCCTTTTTTTATTAGATTTACTCGAATGAGATATTTTACTTAAAGTACAACATCACACTTATCTTGGACATATTCTTGTTGAATCTCTAGCATTAATAATTTTCTTTTATAACAATTCGTTATTAATTCTTATTAAAAATTATATGTGGCAACTAACTGAAATTCAAAGCGGGTTTTTTTTTTAATTTTTCTCTCGTTCGTTTCGTCGTCTTTGTTCTCTTCCTCTAAGGATGTGTAATTTATTGTACTGCAATATGTAGAACAGTTTTATCTGAATTCGAAAAAAAATGCTAAATATGAAATATCCGCTAAATACTAAATATCCGCAGTTTTTACCGTGCATCGTTAGTGAAACTGAAACGACGAAATCGCGGAAGGATAGAATGAAATACTAACTTCGCCATCTAGAACAACGTAATCATTAAAAAAAATAATGCTAATTTAATAAGCATAAGAAGTCCATTTTAAAGGAATTAAATCACCATCGCCACTTTCAATAACAATCGCACGAGAAACTTTGTGTTAAATTTTTCTTTGAACTCCAAATTAATTTAATAAAGGGTAAATAATATTAATTTAATTCGGGAAATAAAGTTAATGAGTATATGTAATGACAAGTTATTGAATGAATATGGGCGACTAAAAGTTGTTAATTAAGGAGGCAACCGATAACTTTCTTTTTTTTTTTTGCATAAAAATCAGGATATTTTTAATTTTCAAATTAATGTAAATTCAAATGATACTACGCTAAGTTACGCTTCCATTTTTACAGTAAAAAAAATTACATCATATTAGTTTTCGCGCGCATTTGATATAAAAATTATGATGTAAAACTTCATTCGTGATTTTTTCGTAATTATATATATTAAAAAAATTAACCAAAGCATATGAAATTTGTATAGCACTAAATGTGAAAAAGTGATTTATTTTTCAAATTCAACTAAATAGTTATGCGACAAATGCTTAAAGTAAAAGTTTTCTATATCCCTGGTCGAAAAGTCTATTAAGGGGAGTCGGATGGGTGTTGGGGTTAAAAATGTCGATTTTCTGTTTTTCTTTTATATCTGGAGTTTTCATTTAAGACCAATATTATAGATTTCTGTTTAGTGAGTTTTTTTATAAGCATTTTTCAGAAACTCTGTATATCAGTTCTTACCTATACCTTACTTTTCTTTTGCGTTTCCTGAAATATAAGGTTTTTCAACAGTTAGGAACATTTTTCTCAGTTTTATTATTTCTTCCCCTTCAATAGTTCTTTAATTTAAACTGAGGAATTCTAAATATATCTGCTAAACAAATTATAACTTTAAATCGGAATTTTTTGGGTTTTTTTAATACATATTTTTAAAAAATCACTGTAAAAGTATTTTTTTATACCGTGAAATATCCTCAGTTTAAATCAAAGCTATATGTAGGGAACAAACTGTAAAAAATGATGATATCTCGTCTAGTTCCTGAGAAAAATGTTCCTAAAGTTAGTAAAATTAGCATGGGCGAGATAGAACCATCCAACTCCCCTTAAGGCTACAATGGACCTTCAAATCCGTCAAAATGGCCAAAAATGTACTGATGAGGCAATATTTTCTCACATGAGATTATGAACATTAGTTCAATTCAGTGGTGGCGCTACGAATATCCTAACAGGGGGGGGGGGGGGGGGCTGAACTACCCTGACGATGGAGAAAAGGTATAATTTAAAATATAAATTAAAGGTATTTAACATTAAATGATTAACAATTAAATTATGAAAGAGCCCAATCATAAAAATATGGAACTTACGTTTACGTAAGTAAATACGTTAAATAAACATTTCGAAATATAAAATTAAACTTTAATTATATAAAAGTATGATATGCATAAGATAAGAAGGGTATACAAATTTCAAATATCTATTCGCTTTAAAACTTAGAAAAGCATTTCTTTTTCACAATTTTTTATGAAAATTTATCCGTATTTACTTTAACTATGTTTTTTTTATCGTGACTTAAGCTGATAAATTAAATCTATATATATATATACTAGCTCAGGACTTGAAAAATCTCAGAAATATTACTCGTCCCGAGGACGGCTTGTCCAAGAATGTACCCGTCCTCCTTCGAAACTAACCCGTCAAACTCAAACTATATAAATAGTATCTAGAAAATAAGTATATACAATTTTCCCTTATTTATTACAAACATATAAATTGCACACTGTAATTACTACAATTATATTATACAGTAATAAAAGAAATACTAGGTTTAGTAGATAACTAATACTAACCTAGTATTTCTTTTTAATAGCATATGTCATATTTGATTCATTTTCAAAACACACTCGTTCTTCCTCACGGAACTCAACCCATTGAAATTCTTTTGTCCAAGTCTCTTAAAAATGGTCGCTTTCTCTTCTCTTTGTCGTAAATTTGAAAACGATTTTTATTTGTTTCGATATCGTCGATAGGACCATTTTCTGTAGTGGCTTTCCCCTTTTTATTGGAATGTTTCAGATTAAGCTACCAAAATAATTGCTGATGCTTTCCTGCCGTTTCATCTTTTTGCCGTAAATATGCCGAGAACGGTAATACAAGCAGTGTCGGACCGCATTCGATTTCGATTTTTAGTGGGGAAGGTAAACGAAACAAAAACTTTCGAGAAGTGACTCAGAGGAGTGAGCGTGGTACGGCGCGCCAGGATATGAGGGCCCTGATTGGAGACAGCAGGGAGACGTCAACAGTGATGTCACAGACTAGGTGGAGAGAGTGGCGCAGGCGCTAGACTTTTGTTAAGGTAACAAAACAAAATTTTAAAAATAAACGAACGTTAACTGGGAAATGGCCGTCCTCGTGGACGTCGGATTCGAGGAATTGGTTGTCCGCGGGGAATTTTTGACCGTCGAGGACGGGCGGTTTTTCCAGCCCTGTACTAGCTTTATGAACCCGGCGTTGCACGGGTGTACCCTTAATAACCCTAATTAGTATTTTATGTAAACTTTTATTTTATACCAATTGATCCCCTCAACACTGGTCCACTCCATCAGGATACTATAATCTCCTCCCATTCTGATATGAGGGGTTGATTTTATCCAGGCCCTTCCAGGAGTTTGAGGGCTTTCCCATAGGACCCTGTTCAAATTGCCAGAACAGCTATATGATATAATGGCGTGTTTCTATTTCACGATTAGCACAAAACGAAACTGCCCAAATGTGGTAAACATTCCACTTCATATATCATACAACTTGATAGGGCTGGGGAACCCAGTCGGTGAAGACACTCGTCTTGCAAGCGGTAGGTCCCAGGTTCAGGTCCGGGCATCGCCAAAATAACGGCCGACCTGACCTATAAACGGCTCGTGCAGCCAAAAAATGTCCAACGAATAATACCCCGTATAGAGGAAGGGCACTTTAAATATCCTCCAAATTCCCAACGCTGCGTACGATGTTGCCCTTAAAAAGTTGTATTAGGTACCTACTCACGTGTCGGCTCGTAACTTGGATGTGGTTCTAAATTACGACTCCCGTTTCCAATAGCCCTCGTGTGTAGCTTTAATCCGACGATAATTCAAACTAACCCTAACCCATACAACTGGATGGGAATAGCTATTAATGTAAGTTCAATTCACGCAGAAAAGCACTAAATGTAAATAGAGATAATCTTCAATATTTAACAAGAAATAAAACTTCTTCCCTTTGTTTTTACTTTTAATATTCTATGAAAAACTTCACCAGTAAAACACTAATCAAAACATTGGAATTCTTGTTGGTTCGTAATTAGGTGTTGCCAACTTACAAAGATAAAAATTATGAAAATGCATTAATAAAATATTACTGACATCAACACTTTCCCTCATTAAATAATTTTGAAGAACATACATTTAAAGAAACTTTAAAGAAGACAATTAAAAATTTAAAGAAGGCAATTAAACATTAAAAAAAAAGAACACTAAAATTGTCCTAATAAGAACTCATCATTTTGCAGAGAGTTAAAAGTCTAGGTTTGTGAAGGGGTTTAGTCATTATATCTGCAACCTGGAGTTCTGTTGACACTCTTTTGATCTTAATATCACCAGACGCCACAAGTTCTCGAACAAAGAAGTGTCTGGTTTTAATGTGCTTTGTTCTTCGGTGATACTCAGGATTTTGTGCCAGTCTTGTAGCAGCCTCATTGTCAATCTGGAGTTCAGGTACTAGGGGTTGATCCAATAGTTCCTCCAATAGACGTTTCAGCCACACAATTTCCCGAGCTGCCTCACTTGCTGCCACTATCTCTGCTTCGGTTGTTGAGATGGCAACAGATGTTTGCCTTTGTGATAGCCAGGAAATTTCACCTCCTGAATAAATGCAAACAACACCAGACGTTGATCTTCCAGTAGTTTCATCACCGGCATGGTCGGCGTCGCTATAGCATTCAAGAATGCCTCTTCTATATGGCTTGTATGTTATACATTGAATTGAAGTGCCCTTTAGATAGCGAAAAATTCTTTTCACAACTTGCCAGTCACCAACAGTTGGGTTTTCTAGAGCTCTAGATGCAACTCCAACAGCATAAGAGATGTCAGGTCTAGTGCCAGTCATAAGGTACATCAAAGATCCCACTGCTTCTCTGTAGGGGAATGTTGTTCCTTGCTCCTCCACTTTCCCCGATTGATGATTGGAGTTGAAACTGGTTTGCATTCGCTCATGCCAAAGCGCTGAAGTACTTTCATTGTGTATGCAGTCTGGCTAATTTTTACTTCTCCGTTGTCATGATGTTGAATTTCAAAACCTAAATAGTATGATGCGGGTTTTGTCGTTATCTTGAACTCTTTCTTTAGTTCTTGGCAGAAATCTTCAAGTTGACTTTGGCTCGTCGCTACTACTAGTCCATCATCAATATAAAGGGCTATCATGATCATTTGACAGTTCTTCTGTATAAATAAACAAGGATCTGCTTCACTTTCTTAGAAATCTAATTTCAGCAAATATTCTCGAAAACGCTTATTCCAACATCTTGGAGCTTGTTTCAACCCGTATAAGCTTTTCTTTAGGTGGCATACTCTGTTTGTTCCATCTTCAAAGCCTTCGGGCTGATGCATGTAGATATCTTCTTCCAACTCACCATACAGGAACGCGGTGGTTACATCAAATTGCATGAGAGAATTTTTTTCACTTGCTGCGACACTTATTAAACTTCTGATGGTTCCCATCTTGGCTACTGGACTGAATGTTTGATCATAATCTACTCCTGGTTTTTGGGAGAAGCCTTTGACAACAAGCCGAGCTTTATACATTTCTATGGAGCCATCAGGGTTTGCCTTTACTTTATAAACCCATTTGCAACCAATGGGTTTCTTCCCTTTGGGTAAGTCTTCAAGTGTCCAAGTTTTATTCTCTTCTAGTGAAATTATTTCATTCTCCATTACTTTCTGCCAATCATGTTTCTCTTGACTGTCGATTGCTTGTTTGTAGGAATTTGGTTCTTGACAAGAGGCAATACTTGAAACAGTAGACATAATGTAGTCTTCGAATTGTTGTGGAGGTCGAAGAGTTGAACGATCTCTAAGCTGCCTACCTTCTTCAACTTCTGTTTCGGAATCCGTTTCATCATTCTCGCTGTCTATTGTTTCGTCTTGTTCACCAATTCCTTCACTGTATTCAGGCTCTATTTTTCTTACTGGCACTTCGGAATTGGGTTCCAGCTCGTCTTCTTCACTGCACGGCTCTACAACATTATTTTCTTCAAGAATGTCTTCATGGAACACAACATCTCTTGATCGAATTAGCTTATTTCCTTTCGCCCATATACGATATCCATCATCGTTATCATAGCCGATTAAGATACCCTTAACAGCTTTTCTATCCATCTTTTTCCTGTTAGGTTTCGGAATATGAGCATAGCAAGTACAGCCAATAATCCTCAAATGCTTTATTTTTGGCTTCCCTGGATTCCCTGACCATAACTCTAGAGGTGACTTTCCAGCAACACTTGAAGGTTCAGTGCGATTCAAATCATGGGTGGCTGTGTTTTATTTATTTCTGCCCATAATCTCTGTGGGATGTTTCCATGTACATGCATCATTGCACGAGCTGTTTCTACCACTGTCCTGTTTAGCCGTTCACAGGAGCCATTTTGCTCTGGCGTGTAAGGCATGATTAACCTCTGCTTTATGCCATTCTTGACAAGAATTTTTCTGACAGCTTCATTGTCGAATTCTCCACCATTGTCACTTAACAATTCTTTTATGACATATCCAGCAACTTTGACCTCAGCAATCACCTGTTCAATCTTCTGAAACTTCAGATTTCTCTTTGATAAAATATACATATCCGTACCTTGTAAAGTCATCCTTACATTCGCTGCCACTATAGCGATGGAAAATTTTCATCGATAGAGGCTGATGTGAAGTAGAAGAACGTCCTGTTTTTTAAACCAGTTCGTTACAATGGAAATGAACTAACTCTTCTTCATTTTCAAACAAGTACAAATCTTAGTTCGAGGTCATAAAATTACAAGGTTAGATTAAATTAACGTCGCTAACTAAAGCTACACGACAGCTAGTCGTAAAAATACGAGAATATGTTCCTGGCCTTTTCCAACCGGATAACTCATTATCTGTCACTAATTATTGAATTGAAAGCCAATAACCAGATTTGTTTAAGTGATTAACTTTTCGACTATGAAATCATCATTAAATTTTCATAATTCATATTTTTTTGGGTTGTTTTTGTTTGAAAAAACTACAAAAAAAAAATAACAGACTATTTGCATTTTTTTATATAGCTAGATAGTTTAATAACAAACTAAACCGCACTGCGAAATGCAGTATATCTGGTATCTAGTCGCCCTTCACTTGAGACGAAAGATTTAATTTCCTCGTAATTTGAAATAGAATATACTATTTCAAATCATCAAGTATTATTCCAAGCACAGCAGGATCGGTTGCAAAAGTGTAAAATCTAATATTCTACGTTCTATATCCTCAAAATTGATCACCAAGTAAGCTTAAATTTGCTTGCGGAGTTAACATAATTCAAATATAGGTGTTAACATAATTTAAATGTAGGTGTTAACATCCCTACAATATGGCTGTTTTATATTTGTCGTCAATAGGCGAAATATACACTTCGCAATAACACAAAAACTGCATAAGCTTTAAAATCTATGTATGGAAATTCATGAGTCACATCTGGGATTACTAGGTGTCAATTAAATATCATACAAAAGGGTAGATGAAAGAGCTAGATCGTGTAGTAACCGCTAGACCATCATGTTTATCAAGTTTTCAAACGAACTTGAACTCATAAGAACGGTTGGCGAAATGTTACTATGAATTTCATCAGAATGTGCTGTTATCGGTGAATCGGAACCACGCGACGCGCTGGCGCGTCAGTGGCAGCCAACGTGTTAAATAGAACAAAATATCTGTACCCTCGTTGTGAATGTAGAAAAGGTCCACAAACATCTGTGTGGAAAAGTTCACCCGGCTCAGTTGCCCGTTCTCGAGTACCAAACTTTAACCTGTGTGCTTTTCCATATATACATCCTTCGCATAATTCACTGTTCATTTTGACATAAATTCCAAACTCTTGCAGAATTTTGGACTTAACATGTCGCTTATTCTGATGACCTAACCTTTCATGGTACAGTTGTAACAAATTTTCCTTTTTCACTATATTTACATCAGCAGTCAGCTTCGGATATACAGTTCTTAGTACAAGCTTGAAGAGTCCTCCACCTCGATTTCTAATGCCAATTAACCTTACTTTATTATCGACAATTACCTTGCATGTATCAGGTGTTGAAGTAAAAGTGCTTCCTGGAAGTTTGTCATAAGCGGACAGTATATAAAATAAATTTTTCTTTATGGAAGGAACATACCCACACATCAGTTAATAATAACTTGTTCCATTTTCCATTCACAGCAGCTTCAACTTTAATTGTTCCTTTACCAAGTGCTTCAACACACCCATTTGCTGTGATCCCCTTATGTGACTCCAGAAAGGGCTCGAAATTCTGGTACAAATCCTTACGATACGTTACATGATTCGTTGCTCCATTATCGACATACCAGTTCAGGTTATTACATTCGGTAGCTTGAATCTAAGAAGTCGTTGACATCAGTGCCATATTTATATCCTGTTTAGCTTCTTTTGGAGGTCTTCCATCAGATTTCCACTTGAAGCAGGCCTTCACTTTGTGTCCAGACTTCTTACATTAGTGACACATTGGATTTGCATTTTGATTATTCTTTCTTTGGTAATCCTTAGTTTTCGGCTTAGCTGACTTCATAAGCAGAACTTCTTGTGCGGAACATTCTTTTTCTTTTAATGATAATGCTCTTTCGTACGCACATAACTGGTTTGTGAGATTGTCAATTGTACTTTCCTTCTTCTCTAACAACAACCAACTGGATTTAAATGAAAAATATTCATCCGAAAGTGTTCCTAAAATTTTGCAAATCAGCAACAGTTCTGGTAGTTCACACTTTCAGCGTCTTTGGAAATCTCCAACTTCAAACTGTTCCACAAGTTTTTTTAACTTAGATAAGTCACTAGTTATATCCTCACTTGTCTGCCGATTATAACTAAAGAATTCTAAACACAAGTCATATGCTTTATCTTGGGAAACGCCATCGTAAAGTCTATGTAATTCCTCCCATACTTCTTTTGAAGAATTGAACTCATTATATTCTACAACACATCTTCCTTCATATTCGATGTTAGCATTAAAAGTGCTCCAGTATCCACCTTCACAAAAGCAGCCAGTTCCTTATCATACGCTATTCGCTGTTGTTCCGTAGCACCAGTTCCGAGAGCTACCGGCCGTAGCAAAACGCCGTTCGTAGCATCCGTGGCAACTACGTAACAAAATGGAAATTTTGTATTTCCATGTAGCCCAGTTGGATTTCCCTTCTAATTGTCCAATTGATACTTTATTGATCTCCATTTTTTCTTTCAAAAATGATGACAGGAAAACGAAAAATCCTTACGTGACTTGGCTTAGCGCAGTGGAAAAACGTGCTGTTGACATAACCTATAGTATTGATGTAAGTTCAATTCATGCAGAGCAGCACTAAATGCAAATAGAGATAATCTTCAATATTTAACAAGAAATAAAACTTCTTCCCTTTGTTTTTACTTTTAATATTCTGTGAAAAACTTCACCAGTGAAACACTAATCAAAACATTGGAATTCTTGTTGGTTCGTAATTAGGTGTTGCCAACTTACAAAGATAAAAATTATGAAAATGCATTAATAAAATATTACTGACATCAACAATAGCTACCCTAAGTTAATTTTCAACTTCGCCCAAAGCCGCCAATGCCAAAATTCAATAGGACATTACTCCATTTTAACATCAGAAAACAATCATTCTCTCTTGACCATACAACAGACATTCATCCTCTTGTATGGTTGGAAAAGTTTTATAAAGTACACATTTTTTATTTATGCCGAATATATTCCTCCATATCTTCATTTCTTGCCATTTGTAAACATCAATTAAATTAAATTCAGAATCATAATTAAAATTTAGTTGAGGAAATCTGATCCACCATAAAAAAAAATCAAAAGATTTCAAATCAACAAATAAAATACTGATATTCAAATAACAATCCAGAAAATTAAACCCACGTGCACTTTTTTTTCTCTTAATTTTCGTTCACGCTGTACGCGCTGAAATTTCTTTAAATTGAAATAAATAAAAAAAGTATAAATTCTAATCTTACAATGCTATTCCTATGGGGAAATCTGCTCACGTTTTGCACTCCTACACCCGTTTGGGTTCGAATAAAAAGTATCCTATAGCCTATTCCTGGTTCTAAGCTACCTCCCCACAAATTTTCAGCCAAATCAGTTCAGCCGTTCTTGAGTTATAAATAGTGTAACTAACACACGACTTTCTTTTATATAGATATTTATATTTTATATTAAACTAAAATCACTAAAATACAAGAGGAAATTATGCAAAGAAAGTTTAAATGTACAATAAACACAAGTTTAATATCTATATATTCTCAAACAGTATCGATGGCTTCGAATGGAAACCTCGTATCTCAAAAATAGCAAGCTTTACAGGAGAAGTAAAAAGCTTATAGTTTTTTTTTTATATGCATTACGCCGATTTATTTCATTTTTGTTCGGTTCATACTTGCATGACTACTTTTTTTAAATTCGATATTAGTTAATCTATTATATAAACTAAGAAATATGGCAAAAAGTCGGATGGGGGTCAGTTTTAACTGTAAAGGTTGCTAGCAGAAGGCTGGATCTACTTTTCTATTTATAGCTATAGTTGAAAATCCTACGCCTCCCCCTCTAGTTTAATAATCCACCTGCCCTTATTATTCTTGATGGATATACTCCATGTTTTAGTAGTTCCAAGGTCACTTCGAATAAATTACAAAATACTAAAATCTTTTCCAGGCAGTTTATTACTTATAACCTGCGTCTTGACAAGTGCAAAACAACCTATTGTTTGAAAACCTGTTTGTGGGTCTGTGCTGTTAGCACTAGTCCACCCCTATACTTGAATCACGTACTACACCAATATGTTTCATCAAAATTTCTAATTTCTTTTTTTTTAAATTGAATATTCAGGTTTTATATCAAATTGAACCATGTCAATGTTCTTTTTCTAATGATTTCTTACATAGCTCTCAACGTACATTAGAAAAGATAAGATTTTGAAATTTTTTAAACAAACCAGACCAATATTTAGATTTTTTTTCATAAAATAATTTCTTTCCATATAAATTCATTGTCATACATTTAGGGAATTTATCACTCACAGTCAGTTACAACAACAAACCTTATTTTTAAAATTAACTTTATTAGAAAACGTTCTCAAAAAAAATAAATTTTCGAAAAGCTTTGTAATATAGTATGTCATCTTAATAAAAAAAAACGGTTGCGTTGGGTGCCTACTCAGGTGTCGGCTCGTCACTTGACTGTAGTTCTAAATTACGACGCCCATTGCCAATAGCCCTCGTGCAGCTGTAGTGCGACAATAAATTAAAAACTAACCTAAGCTTTAAAAAAACCTGTAATACTGATTCCTACATTTTATAACTGTGATTTTACTTTGAATTACCGAATTACTTAATAGTATAATTATAAAATTTTAGGTAATCAAACTATGAAAGTATTTCCATGGGGTTGAAAATCCGAAATGGAGCTTTTGTGTTCTCTCTACACGTTTTGGAGGGTGTCGATTCTAAGTCACTGTCTTTCTGAAACCACTCTATAGCTCGAACTAAATTCACATTTGGTACGCTAGTTCCCCGTACCTGTCGGACGTCGCAATAAGGTTAGTTTGAATTTTCGTCGCACCAAAGCCACACGAGAGCAGCTATTGGCGACGGGCGTTATAATTTAAAACGACAGTCAAGTGACGAGCACCTGCAGGGCCTGATTATCCATGAGGCCCGTGCCTAGGGCCCCCCAATTTTTGGGGGCCCCTAAATTTCTTTTCAATAAAACTTTTTTTATTTAACAATTAAATACAAAAAGTTGGAATTCCACAAAAACCTTTTTATTAAAAAAAATAAATTAAAACATTTTCCATTGAAAAAGTCGTCATGCTTTTCTTAACTATAATAGTTATTATTTTCCTTTCGTTCGTACGTCACGTTAATAGAAGCGAAGTGAGTTGAAGACGAAGAAGTTTCAAATCGTTTGTTTACTGACTGCCGACTTCCACGTTTTTCAAAACTTCATTTAGTTTCAAAAAGAGTGATGTCTACGCGTAAATACCCAAATATGTTCAAAAAGAAAATCTGAAAAAATACTCGACGATAAAAAGTTGAAATCATCAAACAAAACTTAGTTGGATTACCGATACCTTACCATTCCATCTGAAGAAAAGAAAAGTTTCCCCACCTTGCAATGACTTGTTTCACAAGAAGTTGTTTGCAAACAGATTGAAGTTATGTTATATGAAGATACAGCTCTATGGCCTGCCCTAAACTATTTGTTAAAAGAAATTTTAATCATAACAAACCAAAATATTGAGTTTCTTAAGAATTCCGGAAGCATGTTTGGAGACAAACTGCGCACCAGCACAGCGACTAGTTTGTTTTTTTCATTATAATATAAATTGCTTCATCCCATTTCCAATTTTTTGTTATTAAAATATTTATTTTTAAGTTAATATAGATCTTTTTATTTTCCTAATAGCTTTTATTAGTAAAATTTGTTCTGAAATTAAAGGATCTTTATTTTGGAGAGCATTAAAAACTGTCTTTTGTATATATATTTGTGTATAACTTTGTATGTGTTATACTTAAATATTATATTTAATATTTTATTCATTCAATTTTCACTTGCAATAAGTTGTATATAATTATCGTGGTGTGGTAATTTATATATAATTAACATGGTGTGGTAATTTATGTATAATTAACATGGCTTGTTTTGGTATATTGTAAATGATGTCGCAATAGGTAGGATAATGATCCGCATAGGGGCCCCCGTAACCTGTTGTGCCTATAGTCCATGCCATTCTTAATCGGGCCCTGGGCACCTGAGTAAGCACCCATCGCACTCAGCGTCGGGACTTTGGAGCATATTTAACGTGCTCTCTCTACGCGGGGTATTGTTCGTCGAACATTTTTGGCTGCACGGGCCGTTTATTTTCGCGATGCCCGTAACCGAACCTGGGACCTTCCCGCAATAAGTTTTCAAGAAAATCGCGCGTTCACAAAGGGTAGCTGTCTGAGTTTTAAAGCTATTGCTAACAAACGAATAGAGATACCTACGAACTTCAAACTTGGAACACGAGTTCCTATTACGCATAAGACGGGACCAAAAAATAATTGTTTGTGCAAAACGGCAGCTGCCATAAACGTTTTATGTTTCAAGGCTATTAACGAACATTTTAAAGAGCTACAGCTAAAAAAAACGGCTCTAACGTAATTCTAGTGTATTAAATATCTATTATTGAGTGGTATTTTTAAAGTTGTGTGCTTAGTTACTTGTATATTTTACTATAATTTCTGAAGAAAAATAAATTAACCGAACTTCACTCAGAAAAACTTGTGTGTTGGTTTGAAACGATACAAAAATGTATTACGACCAAATAAGGCATGGTTAGCTCAAAACTTGTGTTGAATGTGCAGCATGCATGCATTCTTCCGAAATGTAGTTAAGCATATGGCCGAATAGAGGTAGTGCGCGTTAAATATTTTTCAAAATTCCGACGCCGCGCATAATGTTGCCCTTAAAAGTTGCGTTGGGTGTCTCAGGTGTCGGCTTGTCACTTGACTATGGTTCTTAATTATGACGCCCGTAGTCAATAGTACTCTAGTGCGACGTTGATTCAACTCAACTCTCACGATCGTCACTTGTGGTGAAACAACAGTTCGTATGTTATCAACACAGATCTTGAATTGAAACACCATACTATTGTAATGTTGCGATTTTTACACAATACTTGTTTTCCACTTGTGCTGTTTGAACACAAGTTTTTTCCTGTATGTACGAAGTCCGGAAAATCGTCAGGGATAAAAAAATTATAATCTGTCTCACCCCCCCCCCCCAAATAAAAATAAAAACGTTGTTACTTTCTCTTTCAATTACCAAATATGAAATATAAGGTAATGACAGTATTGCGATGGGGGTCGAAAGTCCGAAACGGAGATTTTGTGTTTTCTATACTTTTTGGAGGGTGCCGTTGTTTTTAAGCAAGCATTGATCTGTCAGTCTGAAACCACTCTACAGGTCGAACTAAAAGAGCTTCGGACTTCAAATTTTTGTTACACAAGTTCCTCTAGTATATGTCGCACGTCACAAGAACGTTTTTGAAAGATATGCGCCACGCAAGGGGTAGCTGCAATAGAAAATTTTTTGGTTTTAACGGTATTGCTGAAAATCAAAAAGCAAAGCACTAAATTTGGTACACGAGTTCCCTGTACCTGACAGACGTCGCAATGAAGCTCTTCAGAAAATCACGCATGCACAGTAGCTGATATAGAACATTTTAGGTTTTAAGGTTATTCAAATTACTTTATAAGGTGTAATAATTACCTTTAATTGTGTATTTATTTAGTGGTAATTGAAAGTTTTGCAGTGTTACACATCCCTAGGTTTATAAAAAAATCGCCCAGTGTCCGATTCTTAAAAAATGCCGTGCTATGAGCTATACAACGCATTTTAAAAGTTTAATGTATCATTCCTAAAATTTATCGTAGTATCAATACGGCTATAATTATGTATTACTATTTTCCAAAGAAAGAAGAAAGCAGACAAGTCTAATTTTTGAATTAACTGAGAACAATATTTTCAATTTTTACGTTTCATTACCTAACTTTAAAATATAAGGTAATGAAAGTATTGCGATGGGGTCCAAACTCCGAAATGGAGATTTTGTGTTTTCTACGCGTTTTGGAGGGTGTTGATTCTAAAGTGGTTTTTGGACATTAGTCCATCTGTCTGCCCGAAACCACTCTACATGTCGAACTAAATGGGCTACAGACTTCAAACTTGGTACACGAGTTCTTAGTACCTGACAGACATCATTATAAGGTTTTCGAAAAAATCGCGCATACTCAAATGATAGCTGTCACAGAACTTTTTAGGTTTGAAAGTTATTGAAATTACCTTATAGGTATATAATTACCTTCAAATGTGTGTATTGATTTAAAAAGTGGTAATTGACACACAGTTTTGTAGTGTTACACACCCCTAGTTTTTTATTACATTTCCTAATCACTAATGTACAAATATCATAATAATTTACTGGTTTCAGAATTAAATCGATTTGTTTTGTAATGTACACTAAAAAAACGTGTTGACTTTCAATAAAATTTTATTTTTCTAATTTTTACTTGCTATTAAGTTGTGTTATAACAATTAAAACAACTGTTTTGCGACCAAATAGTAATGCATGGTTTTAACACAAAAAATAGTCATCAAGTTAAATTAGTTCAAGTGGAGGCATAATTTTCTTAAATATATCTCTATATTTAAAAAAAAAAGAAAAAGTAAGCTCTTTTAAAGCGTACGGAGCCATAACAGGATGAAATATTGATGTTACAAGTCCCAAAATATTTCTGGAAATGTCTCTCCCTTATACATCGATGCCTTTTTTTTATGGCACAAATACTATATGGTGAAATATTACTGCATATATTTTGTTTCAAATTTACAATTTAACATCTCTAAATACGAACCGAATGCCTACCAGTTTATCACCTTAAAGTTTGCCTTTTGTTTTTTAAAGCGACCGACGCATTGGTCTTTTTTGCACTTTTGGACAGTCGTTTTTGAAAAGAAGACTATCTCTGCATTGTACTAAAGAGCAAAAAAAATATCTGTCGCTATTTTGTCATTTCATATGGGAAAGCGTTTCATCAAGAAAATCGGCCAATGTATGTCTCCTATAGAGAGCCTAAATAAAAGAACCCACGAATTGGTAAACTTTAAGGTTATGGACTGGTATTCATTCAGTTCGTATTTAGAGATGTTAAATTGTAAATTTGAATCAAATATGTGCGTGCAGTAATATTTCACCATAAAAGATTTAAAGTGGCTATATTGTCTGTTTGGTGTAAAATTGAACTAATAGTTATTAAATCTTTTTAGCTCACCGGATCTCGTGTTTTTTTAAATTTATCATATTAAAAAAATAAAATTCATAACAAATAATGCGAAATATGGCCATTATCTACTTTAAATTAGCATAATCTGGTATTTGTGTCTAAACTTTTGTTAACATACAAATTTCTAGTTTTATGCAAAAAATATTGTTGTAGCAAATCAAACAATAGGGTACTTGACTGCATCGCCAAAATACCTTCCAATATTATTTAAATTATAGTTGAAAGTCAAAAATAACAAATGCATATAATTTTTTTTGCGAAATAAATCTTTAAATCATTAAAAAAATCAGTTTAAAAAGGCATTTTTTTTCACGTGATCACAAACACAATGGTTTGGCTGACGTCACTAGTAACTATAAACAAACCGGCGTGATGTTTTTTGTTTTCTGATTAAACTTGATTTAATCTAATTTACTCTTGAAATAATAAATATTGAGATAATGTAAGGCTTTTTAAAGAAGCGGATATTTCAAATTTGCCTAAAATCGATTCCAATATTTCCAATGTGGTGTTTCAAAGTTTGTTTATAGTCACTAGTGACATCACAGAAACCACGTGACAGCCAGGAAGCGTTTTCGGGAGTGATTTTTCGTCCTAATTTTAAAATTCATTTTTCTGCCTTTTTATGGGGTATTTGAAAAAAAGAAAAAATACGGGTCTAATATTTTTGGCATAAGAATATTTTAAGCCAATAAAAAAAATTTAGTCAAGTATTCTATTATGTTTCAATTATAGCATTTCAAAATATTTTTTTAATATGTTTACTGGCTTTTGTAATTCTACTATCACAATTCTAAATTTTACAGCTAAATGACGTCATTGTCTAAACTTTTGCCTCGCACTGTATTTAATATTCATAATAAATTTTAAATCATTGCAATGGTAATGTTTCTTATGATGTCACGCTCTCCGTACTGCGATTTCATTGGTTGCTTTGTTTTCGTTCCGTACTACGTAAAACAAGCCCATTAATATTTATTCATAATGAATTTTAAAACATGACAATTATGTACACTGAAGAGCCAAAATAACTGGTATAGGCATACATCTGCGAATAAAGGTGTCTGATACCAATCGAAGTTCGTCGCTATGTTCAGCAGCGTCTATGTGCTGCTATCATGACAGGTTATGAAAATTGAAGGGATTTTGAAAGTGTCGGGGATGAAAAATGAAATTCCATATCCATGCATTTCCGAGGTGGAGATGAATTTTGGTTTTTCACTTACGACAATTTCACGAGTGTACCATGAATATCGATAATCCAGTAACACATTAAAACTACGAAACAGCTGCGGCCTAAAAAAGATCATGCAAAAACGGATCATCGACGACGCACGGACGAAAATCATTAAACATGATATATTGCGGATACGTGATATATACGGCTCCAGAAGCCCATATCGGTGAATATTCATTAAATAGTTAACAAGTCGACACTTGTACGACATAGACGTTTATCACATTTAATGATCAGTTGTCAACTGACCCGGCTTTGCACGATGTTATTAAGGTCAAAGCTATATCGTAGATTTGATGTTTTACTGGATTATCGATATTCATGGTACACTCGTGAAAATGTAAGTGAAAATCCAAAATTCATCACCACCTTGGAGATGCATGGATATGGAATTCCATTTCTCAACCGATACTTTCAAAATCCCTTCAATTTTCATAACCTGTCATGATAGCAGCACATAGACGCTGCTGAACATAGCGACGAACTTCGATTGGTTTTATACCCCTTTATTCGCAGATGTATGCCTATACCAGTTATTTTGAATCTTCAGTGAATGAATAATAAATTTTAAACCATTATAATTAACATTATAATTAATATTCATAATAAATTTTAAATCGTTATTAATTTAAATTAAACAAATTTTAAACCATTAAAAAAATTTTATACGTAATAAATTCATTAAAAAAAACTTTCCTTTTATCAAACAAGTTTCCACAAAGATTCAAAGTAATGTATTAAAAACTTTTAATTATGATATGACTTTTACCAAGTATATATATGAATTATTTTCGCAGTTTTTTAAATAAATGTTAAGTAATAACAATATTTCATTTTCGCAATACATTTAAATTTGCCCCAAAGTATTAAAAAAATCATTAATACTAATTTCAATGCATACCCTTTTCATTTTTATACTTTTTTAAAAAAAATAACTTTGAAATAAGCTACAATTACTAATTTTTAACCTTTTGCCTGCGGCAGTTGGGACGAGAAAAATGTTCCTTGCCTACGGAGAATTTTCAGGTTTTCATACCCCCATCTTTTACTCGCTTCACTAGTAGACCACACAAAGACCCCTTTCAACTGCCAACCCCTGTTCAACCCCTTGACATGCAATCGTTAGGTTTACTATCCAGTTATGTTTCGCCTTTGTAAGGGGCTGCAATACTCTGTTATTGCACATTTTGTGCAGAAAAAGTCTAATATTTATAGCTTCCTAAATTTAATTTAGTTATACCATTTAAATAAAGTCTAAGGCACAGCTTCCATAATTTAAACTCCATTCGAATAAATCGCTCACATGCTCAATTTCGAAGTTCCAGGAAAACAATAATATTTTTCATGTAAATTGGGGATTATAGATGAAACATGTCAAATAAAAAAAAATGCTCGTAATCCTTATATTTTCCGGTTATTTAATGCGTTCACGCCTATATATGCAACTGATTAATGCTTGGTCATCGGACGAGCACACGAGTGTTAACTACTTTAAATGAACTATGAAATTATTTTATTAAAAGTTCAAAAAATACCCTCGAGTTATTTTAACTTAAAAACTTTCAATGTTTTAGAAAATGACCAGAAAATTTTAGAAATTCTTACTTTCTTCGACTCTGCTATACAAAACATCCACACTACGACAAAAATGCTTTCCTTTGAAACTATTTACTAAGTTCTTTAAGTGTTACTTCCTTTTTAACTGTTAATTCTTATGGATGGGTTTAAGGCGTTATGACAGTTTCCAAAAGAATTCCTCAAAATATGCAGACAACATACAAAGCCTATTCTTAGTAAGAAATTATTGTGCGTGACTAATTCACAAACGGCCACACTATAGTTCCAACTGAAACGGATTACTGATGATTTGAACCCTCACCTATAACAAAAAGAGGTTCCTTCCTCCTAGCTTGAGCATTGAGCTGCAAGATAAACCCTATTGACCATACCTTCTTTGTTGTCCTCCTTTTCCCAAACACTCGAGATCCAAAAGAAAAGTTGCAAATAAAAACTACAATTATAGTTTTAACTTAGGAACTAGTTATTTTGCTTTGTTTGATATCTGCCCGAAATGAATTAACATTTACAAGAGGAGATTCTTTTTTAGTTGGGGGCTGACTTTTCAATAATTCTATAACAATGAAATAGAACACTACACAATTTTTCATTTTCAAAGTATCTGGGTTGCGTCTATCATTTCCTTCAGAATCAGCATAATTGATACTTAACAAGAACTTTTCATTTAAATCTTAAAAATTATGATTTAATTCAAATAATAAAAATACATTCAATTTTATGAAATGGAGCAGGATTAGTATTGAAAAGTTTTATATACGATTAATTTAACATTGCGTGTACCTTGGAACGTTCGGTAAATCATTAATTACTATTAGAAACTCATAATTGCGTTTAATACATACAATAATAGTCAATCAATAATCTAACGTAATTAATAATAAATCGTGATTTAACTAAACATATCATTTTTTTAAATTCCGTACCAGAGATCCTTAAAACTAAGTGTTAGACTATTGCTTGAGTTTCCATCAAATTGAAACTTTATCCAATAGATGATTTGAGGGAATAAAACTATTGATAAACTTGTTTTAAAATTCAGACCATCATAAGTGCTGCTAAAACTAAAATTAAACCTTTTCAATTTGTGAAAGGTTTTATTAGTTTGTTATGTTATAATAGAATTTTTTTAAAAGGGTATTCTAAAATGATCAGGTTAAATAAATTTTAAAATATGCTCAAACGAGTCGTTATTCACTTACGATTTACGAACGGCTCTGCATTGGCGACAGGTTGGCAACAGTTCTCCGAAATTTTAGAGAACCCAACGCCAGGGCTTGTCCAGAATAGGACACACTCGCCTTTCACAATGACCCTATTGTCATGAACTCACGAAGGCGTTACTACAATGCATCAAATTTGACAACTCGCTTGGCGAAAAAGGGTGTTGCAACGAGTGGTACATACGTTGTACCAGACCCTTAGTTAAAGGAATGTTCGTTGCTGGTACATATCGCACCGTACGCGGAAAAGAGACCTATCGCGAAAAAGACCATTCTTCAGGAGAGCCGTTTAAAGTTTTAGTAAAATTTCAAATTATCCCTAAATCGTTCCAAATGAACCTAGATCAAAAATATTTGGCATGGATATCCGTTTTATGAGTATCAAAAGGTATGCATAGTCATTTTTTTTTCTTTAAATTTGCCTTTGCTGTGATATTTTTAGATAGGTCTTTCTTTCGCGTACAAATTTGAACGATTTTGTTCGCGAAAGAAAGACCTATCTGAAAATATCTCAGCAAAGGCAAATTTAACGTAAAAAATTACTATGCATACCTTTTGATACTCATAAAACTGATATCCATGCCAAATATTTTTGATCTAGGTTCATTTGGAACGATTTTGTGATAATTCGAATTTTTACCAAACATTTAAACGGCTCTTATGAAGACCGGTCCTAAAAAGTTTGCTGCTAAATTCATTCTAAATATTAAGGAAACATACTTACGAAGAATACTCATTTACTTAATGCATTTTTATAATGTAATAATATATTGATCAACAATAAAAATATATTTTTTAAAATTAAATTTAACAAAAAGCTTGTTTAACCAATTTAATGAAGTTTATGTAATAAGGTTTATCTCGTATCATGTAATTACGATATTATTTTAAAGTCATGTTTATTTTTATAATTTAATATATTCAATGATCGAAATCATAATAGTTTTTTATTAATATAAAAAATAGGTGTTATGAAACGAACCAATTTTACAAAATCAGGACTTACAAGATATAAGAAATGATATCCACATTTTTCTACAAAAACCTTTCAATCTAAATTTTTACTATCGTGTTTAAAATTAAAACAAAAATAAATTTTTAAGCATTTTTAAAATTTTAAAATCATTTTAAAACTCATGAAAATATAAAAAAAAAATGTTTTAAATTTTAAAAGTAAGTTGTAAGGATACTTCATACCTTAAGTATACAGTTGAATTCACTGACTTTATATCGCAAACTGTCAAGTTGTAGCAATTGAGTTTAGATTTATAGTAAAATACCGACATTGAAAACGATTTAAAACAATTTATCGTTTGCTAAAATATTAATTTGAAAAATATATATTCATATTGACATATCATTTTGAAATCTACACATATTACACGAATTTTTTATATATATTTATTGTACTAAATACCACAAAACAGAGCTTTTGAATGAGTATTCAAATAAACAAAGAAAAAAATAACCGACTTCAACCTTTCCATTTAAGCACTTCAAACTTAACTTCATCGCCGTCGCAGCTGCAAAACGCATAACGAGAAAACGCCAGGTGCGATAGGTCTTTCTTTCCCGTTCATTTTCCTCCAAAAACAAACGCGAAAGAAAGACCTATCTATTAATTGCAGCCGAACTAGGGCTCGGATCGCTATGCCGATTGCACCAATCGAAAGAAATCAAAATTTTGCATCCTATAGTAGTGTTATCTTAAAAAGTCAATTTTGGCCGATAGGTCTCTTTTCCGCGTACGGTGCGATATGTTGTACCATCAGTAGTTAGGTTTTAAATGTTATAAATTCCACAGTTCCTCCATATCGTAAGAAAAACCCTTTACAATTAAACAAATACTCCAAATATAAAGTAACCAACCATATTCGTCTTCGGAACCATCATGTATCTCTGATCCATATTTATATATATTTTTTAAAATCAATCCTCTAAGTTTAAAATAAAACGTGTACCGTAATGTAAAATCGAAAATGCAACTGTTAAAAGTCCTATTTGCTGTCTGCCCAACAACCGGCAGTTTCTTCGGGGGCAGGCCGAAACGAGAAATTCGGCAGATTTGGCGAAAGTTAGTCGCAAAGTTAGGTAAAAAAATATTTAAACATAGATAAGAACCCTGCCATATTTTTTTCTGCAATCTACAATATAAGTACAATTGTTTAAAATTTACAACAGATCTCTAAACAAAAAACTTAATGCGCAGTAATTTTTTTAAAAAAGACAACTTTCCTATAGAGTCAAATTCGGGGTTGACCTGGGAGAAAAAGAGGACTTCGAACTCTCCCTTAGCAGGAGGGCGCTTACCGCGATCCATTAACCCTAGTGATCAGTGCGTCCGACAGGTACTAGGAACTCGTTTTTAACCGAAGTCCGTATAGGTTTTCCGCAAGCTAGTCCGCTTCTAAGTTCGAGCTGTAAAGAGGTTTCTGACAGATGGACCAAAGTTTTAAAAACACTTTAGAATCAGCACCCTCCAAAATTTGTATAAAACATAAAAATCCCCATTTCGGATTTCGACGGCCAAAAAACGTATTTTGCGCTGCAGTACAAGTTGCGATTTTTATTATGTTCATTAGAAGCATGTTACCTACCATTTGTAACAAGAATATAGTCTGTGTTCCAATTAATTCCACCCCTAACTCTATTTCGACTGCACAATTTTTCAAGCGGCTGCAAGTGAAAATTTCGGATTTTCCACATTCTGGCGGAATTTGCCTGATATTCAGCGCGCTGTATAAACCAAACTGTTAGTCTGACATAAATGATGTAAATGACTTTTCTTTAGCTTGTTTAGAGTACTTTAACTTTCGTAATGACTTTTTTGTTGAGAAATCAATACTTTTCCTGCTAGAAGGAAAAACCAAAAAAAGAGGTAAAATTTCGGGATTTTTTTAAAAAAAAATTTAATGTTCCCATGCCCGAATTTGTTCCCAAGTTGATATTCGGATTCAGCACCCTCGAAAACAAAACCGTTGAGAAAAAAACCCATTTTTTTCCCTGAAAAAAAACTACCTGGTTACTGGACTACAATGTGTGAGCCCTTTACACTGAGGCTGTTTGCTAAGTTGTATTGTATATAAAGCTCCACAACCACCTTGGATTTTTCGATATTTATGGGCAATTCCACCATAATTTTTAATTTTATGTCCCTTGGGCATAACTTTAAAAAAAATTAATATTTCTTTTCAATTTTTTCATATTATACTAATAGACGGGTCCTTATACGAGTATAATTGCAAAACGGAATTTTAAAGCAAAGAAACTCTTAAAAATTTTTAGGACACAAAACAATGCAGAAAATTCCTTACCTTCCCATGTCCCGAATGTTAAATTTTTAGTTTAGGACTCAAACTAACACATTTTTGAGCTAAAAATTACATTCATTTAGATTTTAAATTGAACTAATACTATATCTTAACAAATTCCTTCCATAACATTTTGGCTTTTAATATTTATAATGTGTATTTCACAAATATATATAGATTAAACACAAGAACAGGACTACTTGGATTGTCCCCCCAGTGCACCATTGGTATCAATGTTCGCGTCCTGGAAGCTCCCTTGCTCCTGGCTTTAATAGACAGGATCAAACTGCTCTTGCCCGCTTTCGAAGTGGCCACCTTAAGACATTGAAATTTAATGAGGGATCCAGGAGCTTCGAAATTTGTTCTAACTGCTTTTTTGAGCAGGCTTCGCCTGATCACATACTCGCGTGCCTGGGGCTCTCCAAGCAGGATTTTGACGACGACCCTTTAATGGTGTTGGACTTTCTGAGGGTGTACGATGTCATGGACCTGGTCTAGCACTGCTGGCCTCCGGGGGCATGCAACAACAACATGTGTGTATTTCTCTTCTCCTAACTTTGTCCCTGGGTTTTGGTAGACCTCAAGTGTCGAACAGAGGCACTGGATGGAGCTACAGTGTTTCTTCAATCATGAAAACTGCATTACAGAAAACTCACATTTCAGCTAGTAGCCGCATTTTTTTGCTATACTTCACCAATAAGCCCAAAAGTTAAAAACACCAGGAAAAATGAGCTGCGTGGCTTTATTACTTTCCTTACAATCCCCCATGGTTAAGATTAATTTTTGTTTAATAATTGGAATTTTTTTTCTATAAATATGTTTGAGTATAAGGAGTAAAAAAATCCATTTTTATTAAACTGGAGTTAGTTTCAACACGAAAAAGACCGGAAAACATCGGGAATTTCCTCACCGTCCGTTCTTTACCTTCCGTTCCTAACCATCACAATGATCTAGGGATGGAAAACCGAAACCTGTTTTGAGACTAACTGGTTCGTTCGTGACTTCGGTTTCATTGAAAATTAGTTATTTTCAGAAGCCCAGTTTAAACCGGTTTCTTTGAAACCGGTTTTTAAAAAAAAACTGCCATCCCTAATTTTTTTGTAAAAAAAATTCAAATGAGCCTTGCTGAACTTTTTTTTGTGTTTCTAGAACCCTTATAAACCGTTTTACAAATATTTTTACTGATTTTGAAAAAATAAATTTCGCAAGTTTTTGATACCTGAAATTAAAAATTATGGTAGAACTGCCCTTATACAAACCTAGACTTTTTCATCTCCGACTTGCGAAACCTACTTTTCACTAATTTTATTACTGTATTATTACACTTTAAAAAAAATCCAAATCTTTATTTTTAATACTTGAAAAACAATCTAAAAATCTCTTGCTCTGACGCAGCTATTTGTTGTGTTTTACAATGTTTAGCTAACAATAAAAAATGGAAAGTTTTGACATGGTGATGTCCGCAGCCATGATGTGTCCGTAC
The DNA here is from genome assembly GCA_019343175.1 of Oedothorax gibbosus. Taxonomy (NCBI): domain Eukaryota; kingdom Metazoa; phylum Arthropoda; class Arachnida; order Araneae; family Linyphiidae; genus Oedothorax; species Oedothorax gibbosus. Next base: position 321,109 of record JAFNEN010000502.1, read on the forward strand.
CCTCTTCCAAATTCGGTTCTATTCGTCGGATTTTATTTATTTTTTGTTAGAAATACCTTTCTTTTATACTTTTTGTTTGCATGTTAATTCGGACAAACATATATCTACCTGTCTGTCGACAGTCTACCCAAGGGGTCGGCAGCCTTTTCGTAGAAAGAGCCTTAGGGCGCTTTCTCACTTGACGACACGATTCCGATATGTATCGGGTCCGATTCTTCACCGATTTCGTGACGTTCGTCTAGCGCTTTTTCACTAAGCGATTTTCCACCGATAAAAACGTTATTTTTTCTCTCATTTTGTGCTCATCTATTTCTGTTGCCGAGCGCGGACGTTTTTCTGTGACCCCGTCCTGCGCATTGAATTGTTCCTTTCAATAATACGATTTTTGTGTGTGTTTGGCGTTTATAATTAAAAATAGAACAGAATAGAATTATTATGAATACCCCCATTTATTATTAATATTATTTAAAAAAAAAAAAAATTTAAGTTATGGATTAAATATATTTTAGAAAAATATTCTGTAGTTAGATAGAACGAGTTATTTTAAAAATAAATTAATAGTTTAAATATATTTTGGATGATTCCTAAGCAAATATTATTTTAGTATATTTTTTTAATGGGATTGAAATGGTTAAAAACGACTTAATTTTTTGTTCGAAATATCTAAAATTTGTGAAATAGGCTCATTATGCATCCAGAATGAAATGGTGAAAAAATCTTATTTTTTTAACTAAAATTTAAAGAAAATTTTTTCGGAACTATAACTTTTAAATACATTTTAACAATACTTTTCTAAACTTTATTTGTTAAAAATAGTTAAATTTTTAATCGTTTAAAAATGCAAGCATGAAGAATTTAAGGGGGGGGGGGCAATTTGTTTAATAAAAATTTTTCATATGGAATTTTCTTTTTACTATGTATTTCATATTTTCATTTAACAACAACAAACATTTTTTAATTCTTCAAAAGACATGATTCTTCCATCTAACGACACAAAAAGAAAATATAACTTTATAGAAAATGTATAGAGAATTTAATAAAATTTATTTGAAATAGTGCGAGTTTTAACTTAGTGAGAAAAAAAAAATCGCAAGCTGATGATTCCGAATCATCAGGGTTAATATATTAGATTTTTTTCAGACATTTTTAATAACTTCTCAATCCAATACCAAGTAAATATAGTTTCAAACGAATCCCATCACCATGGTTAAAGAAATGCCATAGTTATAAGTAATTTGTGGTCAATCCATCAATGTGTTCAATCCATCAATGATTTCTTTTTAATATACGTTCTTATTTTTTTACTTTTATCCAATAATTATTAAATTTGGCTTCATTTAAGACTAAATAAATGTAATAAGAAATCATAAAAAGTCCCGAAAAATTAAAAAGTTAGAAAACATCCGAATACACGGCGACATTTTTCAAAACAAATGAAGAATTGTCGGACGTCACAACAGGGAAGCTACTTGGTAAACGGCATGCCGTCACCGACAACGATATCGCTTGACTAGAGACGACAGAATCGTTATCAAATCGGCCAGTGAGCAAGCGCGTAGACTTGTACGTGTAATTTGCTTGCCCCGATATCGTGTCGTGACGTTTTGTCGTCCAGTGTGAAAGCGGCCATACGCTACCTACGATATTTTACCCTACTATATTTTAATAAATTTAGGAATAAAAAGGAATTAAAAAAACTGGGATAAGAAGGAATTTATCTCGTGATAATCGAAAAATTTGCTAATTCTCAACACAAATATATATATATGAAATATATGTATGTATATATATATATATATATATATATATATATATATATATATATATATATATATATATATATATATATAATATATAATATATATATATATATATATATATATATATATATATATATATATATATATATATATATGTGTGTGTGTGTAAAAGTGCCAAAAAAGAGTACTAGGCAACGATCAGTTACGAAATGGCGTCAGCCAGGATCTGCTGTCAACAAGTTCAAAAACATTCTGAAACGGGTCTGAACACCAGATTCTGGGTTTTGCAATCAATTTAGAATGTTTTGCATTAACAAAAACAAAAAGGTCCGATTCTTTACGATAAATAACAACCGAAATAATCACTAGTGGGAACTTTTTTGATCAGCTCTACAAACCTTGTTTATATTTCATTTCAACTAGCTTTTCCAACCATAGCGTAGTTGCCGGCAAATAAGTCGCCAAGCGTTTGTTTGGGCTTAATATTGAAGCGATCAATCGCTTCATGTTAGCAAACCTGTTTTTGTATTGGTTTTTGACTTGGCAACATTTCTGTCGTATTCTTATCTCCACGTTGGGGCCGGTTTTATTTGCTTCACCCTGTATGAAATATCACATCAAATAATTAAGCAGGTCTCGTTCGACAAGTTTAAGTTAATTCCTTTTTTTTTTAACTTAATGCCAAATTTCACGTCATTAATAATTACTTAGGGGAACAATCGAATAATGCTGTATGAGTATTACATTATTATCCCACGTAGAGATGTCCGTCCGTACCCCTCCCCCCCCCCTCCTCCTCCAGTCGGATCTTAATTTTTTTTTGTTAGGTCTCTGATGTCATATCTTTCTGCCTTTTATACTTTGTGTTCGTCTGTCCTATGATAGTATGCTTTGGCTTATTTTTTAAAATTGGACTGTTAGTATCTGAGGTCCTATCTTTCTAAGAAAAAATAGCTCTATCTTTATACTTTTTTTCGTCTGCCAATCCGTACCATAAGAATTTTAATAAGTATTAAAATAGTAGCAAAGTATTCTATTCTTTTAGAATATATTGCTTTAAACGTTAAATAAATTATTTCATGAAAAGTAAAAAATTTCAGTAAAAAGGCTATTTTTCGCGTGTTGTCGTACAATATTTTTTATAACCACGTGGAAATATTTCTTAAATTACCATTGAAAATTAAACCAGGAAAATAGTAATTTTTTTTTTATTTTAAAGCAAAAATGCCAATTTACTTTGTCGCACTATAGTGCGTAAAAGAAACTTTTAAACACTATTTCTTTAAAAGTTTTACTTTTGGCAGTTATATTAGTTTTTACTTTTACAATTATTTATTTGAAAAAGTTAGTTGTTTAACGATATTACTAAGAAAATGCCTAACGATTAAATTTTCAACGTTCTACTTTGGATGATGTATTATAAGAAATTCTACTCACCACACAATAAAATAATATAAAGTTTAGTTAGTTTAAAAAAAAAAAATTAAAACCAGCATTTTTCTTTAAAAATAGGGCCGATAATTCGGGTACGCCAACCCCTTGGTTTTAGCTTTAACTTCAAATTTAAAAAATAAATATTGTGCAGCTCTTTAACAAAACTAATTTTCAAATAATCACTGGATTTTAGGAATTCATTCACACTTTAATATGATGGTTTTTTGGTGTTTTTTTAGATTTTAAACTTTAAAGTACCGGAATGGCTCATGTGCAAAGCGTTCTATGTTGTAAAGTAAAAAGCTTTTCTTAACCCTTTCAGTCCCAATGATGCCATTTGGCATCATCATTTTAGAATTTTTTTTTTTCTGATCGTCTATAGCCATTCATGATATCCAAAAGCACATCATTCGATTCTTCAAACTTTTTTCTATTAGAAAATATTTTTTATTAATCCCAATAGATGTCAGCCGTATTTTTTTTTATTGGAAAGTAGCTTTCGTTTTACTTCATTTTTGAAAAGTTGACATAATTAAAACACTGTTGTAACTACTTTGGTTAAAATAATTACTCAAAAAAATTTTGAAAATATGTTCAGATACTTTAAAATATATAAAGGTTCTTTTTGTTGAAATAATTTTTTCAATTTGTTGTTTTCCATTATTGAAAACTCATGATGCCAAATGGCATCATTGGGACTTGCTGGGTAACTCAACCCTTATTGGCGACTTTGCTGTGTAGGTTGACAACTTCGTGCATGCTTTCTTGAAATTTATCTTTTCAATTTAGAAATTATTCTAAGTTAAATTTATGCGTATTATAAACAATGCCTAGTTAAAAATCTGAAATTTCGTCACTGGATAAGGCAATGTACACTGCTCAAAACAATTAGGGGAGCACTTTCCGTACTTTTGTTAACCCTTTCAGTTCCAACTTTTTATTTTTTTATTTTAAAAATCTAAAATTTGTGAAATAGATTCATTATGCTTCTAGCAGGATATGGTAAAAACAGGGGGAAAAATCGTAATTTTTTAACAAATTTAAGGGGGAAAAAATTGGAATTATAACTTTTGAATAAATTATAACAATTTTTTTCAAATTTTTATTTGTAAAAAAAAGTTAAAATCAATTTTTAAACAACTAAGAATGTAAGCGTGAAGAATTTAGGGTCAATTCATTTCATAAAATTTGTTGGGGGTGAATCTTATTTTACCATGTTTTTCATATTTTCATTTAATTAAAAAACATGCATTATTTAATAACTTCAAAAGACATGACTCTTCCATCTAACGATAAACAATAGCCAGCTTAACTTAGTGAGAGAAAAAATCGCTCATATCTAACCATATTTTTCGTGTTTGTGAACTTGCAAGTGCTTTTGGTTTTGATTGTAGCACAGTTCAAAATCAATTAAATTCGTTATGAAACATAAGCTGCTACCATTTAGCGTTAAATCTAGTTCATGACTTGTTGATGTGGATCGCTTATGAGAGGAGAGTGATTACGGTTGAGGTTTTAAATTCGTGCAGTCCACCACCTTGAAGTTTTGTCGCGATAATTTGTCTTATTTACTCTACAAAAAGCACCTACTTTTTAAAACTCTTGTATTATTGCATGTTGATATTGACTATTGTGGGACTCTATTCAAAACCTTATTCACAAAATGCTTATATTTTCATTAAAAAATGATCATTTTTCCCTTATTTGAGTAATTTCAGTAACAAAAAAATTCCGAAAAGCCTCTAATGGAGAGAAAAATTGACTTATCAAACGACGTTTTGCATCTGACTACGCTTTAAGACGGAAATTTCTGAAACCGATGCCCTGATTATTGCCATAATGTACTCCTTTCCAGCTTTTGATTCTGCCCAATCCGTGATAGTCTACACATCTTTCTGATCTGCTACAATGCCAAAGCGGAAGATATCTTTACTCAGGTCTCAAAATCGCGTATATCCTACACTTTATAATAGTCATCGTGTAGCTCTAGTACCAACGTTAACTCAACCCAAACTCTACATTTAAATTCAAGAAATTTTCTCTCAAATTCAAAGAAAATATTCCAGAATAAAATATTACTGGATATTTCCAGTATGTTAATTGCCAAACAAAGATCCAATATCCTGAAGATCCGAACTCCTGTAGATCCCAAATCCTGAAAGTCACTGTGAAAGACTTCCCAAACGATTTCTCAGCCGATGCGACATCAGGGAGCCCTATAACGCGCAGAGATACTTCATTGGATTCGTCATATAACTCACAGAAGCTCATCTCAATCTACTACATGTTTGTTGTTAGCATTGGTTACTCCGAAGAGAGTTACAGATCTGATCAACTTAACATTATGATTAAGATGAATTGAAATATAAACCACAACTCCAGGTGATTTTCAAGTTAAGCCATGGGGCACTACACATATTGTATTGGAATCATATACAAGATTCAGGGTTTGCCTCATTTTCCATGCCAATATTTTCAGCTCCGCAAGAAGCATAAAGTTGCCATCAAATGCACAGCGGGAATCACGACAACATGTTTGCCCGGCCGAAAACTTTTGTTCCAACACATAAAATCAACGCCCTCCATCGGCCGTTTCTACTTGAGCCCTGGCATCCAGCTTTTCGAAACCCAGCCTGTCGCCAAACAATTGGGCCAAGTCCTGACTATTTTACTTAACATTTCAAGTGCAAATGCCCATATTTGCGATGAATTAGTGTGTACCAACTAGGAATTAGAGTTCACATTAAAGATAGTGCACAGAAAAATTAAGCAACTCGACCTATACGATATATTGGTCGAGTTGCTTATTTTTTTCTGTACATCTATATCCTAGTTACTATTTTTTGTATTATTCAACTTTCTGGAATGAACGGTTAATGTTAAATATTTGCATAAAGGGACTTTTTTTTTATTAAAATTGCTACCAACCTTTAAAATATCGAAGACAACACCTAATATTTATAGTTAAAAATGAATAATAATAAAATAAAATTTAAAAAAAATAAGGAGGTACCTACTCACATAATTACTCTTATAATTTCAATTTTAAAAATTGTGAGCTGCTAACAATATAAATTTTGATTAGCTTAGTAAAAATTTAGCAGGTTGTGACAATATTATTGTAATATAATTAACTACGGGAACGAACCTAACCACTAATAACTTTTTTTAATGTATATATGTTAAAGTCCGTTTCTTAAATTATGACTAATTAATAACAGCAGAGCTATAGTCACTATTTTTTAACAATATTATTCAAGGTAAAAATTATATCAATTTTATGAAGAAAAATAATTGATATACTTGCTTAAAATGAAACAAATATGTACCGAAAAGCCCGCACAAACAAATTAAAGTATCGATATAATATATCGAATAAAAATTTTGTCTGACATTCCTCTGAATTCTCATAAACTGATCTTCCGAAACTGCGCATGTTAAAATCAATTAACAGCGCTTCTTAAATTTCTGCGACAGATATACTAAAGGACAATGGTTTCACGAAAAACAAATTATATAATTTATTTAGTAATTCTTTCATAGTGGTATTAACTTTCTGAAAAATGCATTTATTAGATGTAGTTTAGAACTACACAATATATATATTGACATATCTTCAGAACAATATAAAATGTTATAAGGAATCAATAAAATTTGTTTTAAAATTGCTATAACATGTTGACTGCTATGTTATGAACTTTTTATGATTCGTAACATAGATGGCGCTTTTAATATTATTGAATGTAAGTTCACGATGAGAAATCTATAGTTATTTTTCTACAAATACATCTGAAATATGTATTTTAGAATGTTTGCTATACATAAATACTGTGGGCAAAGTTGCCGGTTCTGAAGAAAATGATTTGTTTGTTGCGCAAAAAAAGATAGTTGCTCGAGGTAAATTTTAAATTGAAATCTAATGACGGGTGCAAGAATTTTTAGTGCCAAACATACCTTGGTTATTATTATTATTTTACTTTGAATATGATATAGTTAATCGTTGGATTACAGAAAGAATCGGAGAAAAAAAGGATTCTTCTCTTCTGGAAGATTTGTTGATGGATTAATTGCGAAAAGTGTTTTGGCCACGTGGTTTCCCTAACATCGTTTCATTTCATACAATACTATTACAAAATACAGTACTTTTTTTATATATAGAACCTGGTAATCAGCGAGTAGGATAAGTATTTCCATGGCAATTTTTAGGCGTCTAATCAATGTGAAATGGATTATTCTGTTTTTGAAGAGATTGTTGCGTTTCTAAAGTGCCGTTGACTTTTATTTTACACTTGTCTTCATTTACCAATATATTTGCTTGGAGAAAAAGTGTTTCAAAAAAATAGAAAGGCATAGCACTTTTTTCGTAAATGTTTTTTTTTTTTTTGCAGCTGTTTTTTTTTGCGTCTCTAAATTCACGGCCAACATCAAACACATCACTAAATTTGAACACTTGTTTCAAATGTTGAAATCTATTAATAACATTATTGTTTAATAACGATGCATCTTTTTGTTTTGTTTTCCTGAATTAGAACTGCATAATCTATTTATATGACAGTATTATCAAATACCGTATTCAACTACATAAGCGTAGCCATATAATATGAATACATCCATAATCTCTTACTTTCAGATCCTAAACATTTTACGTAAACAAAAAACTCATTTTCAAAATTTCTTTTTAAAAATATCAAATTATTGATCCCTTTTGCGTGTGAAATGTTTATTATCAATAATTTGCCTGAATTTTTATCATTATATTATAATTGTAGCGAAATTTTCATCAAAATTGGCAATATATAACTGCCCCCTAGCGTTCAATTTAAACCAGGTTTGATGGTAAGTTTTGGAAGTAACTAAAATCAGTCACACTTCGTCACTTCTCCAAAATATAGCTTTTGGTAGCATACTTTTCATGTTATAAGTGACATATTCAATTTCTTAGAGGATCATGGTCATCTAGCGGTTCAAAGTTTCAATTTCTTCCGTAGGCATAATGTTAAAGAACTTCAAGATCCAAGTCACAATGTTAATTTCAGGATTGATTGTCCTTTGGCATCCCTATTTCCATATTATAATGTTAATAATATATTTATTAGTCATGATTTTAATTGAAAAGTTTAATACTGCTGCTTTTTTTTTCTACAAGGGTTAATTTTGGTAGATAAAATGCATGCTTTCGGTTTTATTACTTGAGCTGCATCTTTTGTAAATAAGAAAAATAGTTTACTAATTTGGTTCAGTGTTAATATTCTGTTGTATTCCTCAATTCATTTATTATGAGGTGTGACTCAATATCCCTCTCGTAGCTCAATTGCGACGTTATTTCAACAAACTCCTTCCAATACAGAGTGACCACTAATTAACTGACTGTTTGAAAAATCAGGCAATGCTCCAAAATGATTGTGGTTTGCTAGAATATAATCGGAATACCTTATATATATATTTTTTCGCATAACAAAATATAATTCGAAAATTTGCTGTTAGATAACTTTTTTTTTGTTTGTGTGGTTTGATTGGATTAAAGTATGTGAGCAGGTGTGAGCTCGCATCAGGTTTTGTTTGATTTAGAAAACGTCGCACACGAACTACTCTTATAAATGGAGAGCATTTATCTATTTTTTTACAGTATTGTTAGCCGATTTATATAATTTTCACTGACCATGTTTCGAAATTATAAAGGCTCTTGCCTATTTTAGTTTGTGCACCTCAACCAAACCTGAGGCGTGATCACGCTTGCTTATCCCTCAAACGACTTCCCGATCAAACCAAGCATAAATCATAAACCATGTCAAAAATTACCATACACATTATTAAAGAAATTTTGACATTTAATGCAGAGGTAATTTTCTACGGAAGATGTATATTTTTGAGGGGGAAAAGGAGGAAAACTTACCAGTGCAGTGTCTTTAAAAGTTTACAGCTCTATCTAATGGTTACTTTTCGGTCCTTTTTGTTTAAATTTTTTGCTAACTTTTTACCAGATTTTTTACGGATTTCAAAGTAGAAGAATATACAAATGAACCCTGATTTAATATATTTGATTACCCAATTCGGAAAGTTATCATGATTAAAACGTTGTACTCTAATGAGTAGTGCGTTAAATGCAATAGACGACTTCACTTTCTTCTAAAGTGATTGCAATAATATATATATAATATGTACTCTATTCGGATAGAACTTAGCACTTTAGAATTGTTGTGGTACAGTGTTCTGCCACCACGGGTTTAATATCCCTAGAAACAAAAAAAACCCTTTCAAATGTAATTTAACAATGAGTAAACTCGCAGTTTACAGCGCCATCTATTGGCAATATTTCTTATGGATTTTTTGAATTTGTATTTCCAGTGCATCAGTTTTAGAATATTTAGTTCAGAATATTTTTTATCCATACATACAATAAAGTACTTATGCATATTTTGTATGATAAATCTTATATTTTCATTTTAGATTATCCAATTAAATGAAGCGAAAAGAGTTATGGAAACTGATTAAAGAGCTGTGATTGTTTACATTTAGTTTTGGGATTCCTAAAAGGTGAATGCTATTGATTTTTTAAAGCTTTTTTTATTCCCTTTAAATTGCTTCAAATTATTTTTTTATTATGAAATGAATAAAGGTAATTTTTTATATTGTTTTTCATAAGTTTGAAGAGTTTGGTTACATCTAAACACTCAAAATATAATTTGGTTACAACTCTTGCTTGCACAGTTTGGAACAGTATTTTATTATTATTTGTTTGTGATTGAATTAATAAAAGTTACAAAATGTGACAAATATGTTTTCATAGCTCATGTTTGCTTCTAACAGCCATTTTTAGCAACCTGAATTTAAAATTCCAAACGTTGCCAACAAACATTGAGAATTGAGCAACTGCGCCAAATAGTGTACATAGAGCAAAGTCATTAATAAATATGACAGTTTATTCCAGTAGTAATTCAAATAATAAATCACTGCATTGAGTATCTTTTAGCTGCCTTCATTCTCCCTCATTCCACTGGTAAAATCCTACTCGCTGAAACGGCAACAAATTGCAAAATTTAGTGAGTTTTCAAAGTGATAAGTAACTTTCTGGCAACCATTTACACTAATCAAAAGAAGGGAGTGTTAACTGTGTGTGAGTGTTGCACGTATCCAGAAGCTGATCGAGACCAGTTTTTTGGGTTACTGAAAAAAATTGCAAGCAAAGACAGCCGTTGAAAAATATGATTTTTGTGATGTTGCTGAAAACTTAAAAAGCTGAGCCAGTGACTACAATTAACTGCCTTTGGTAAATCAGAACAGGGTTGATTTTTTTTTACATAACAGAACCATAATCCTCACACTTTTTCAAATATTGTGCTTTTGTTTTAGATAATGTTATGTTATCGTTTTATAAAGTTCATGAAAAGTATGTGCTTCCCCATTCCTTTTCTTACGTAAATAATTATACATTTAAACATATAAAAATATTATATTCAGGCGCATAATATTCGATAACTTCTATCAAGAAGTATGTAAAGGTTGCACTTACAATTCAGATACAGCTAGTTGATATATGCGGAGTAACAGATAATAAAAGGAGGCTTAACTTAATAAAGGATGCTATAAATTGATGCCATTAAATGGAGCAATTTTTTCAAAAGCCTAAAAACCATTTTATTCAACCTAATAAAATGTTTTTTCAAGCAATACTTATTAATTTTTTTTTACTACATGCATCAAATGATAAATTTTATCTATATTAAAATATGATTTCGCCACCTTATTGTAACCCATAAAAAATATTCAGTTTCCAATGCCTGAATTCTAATTTTTTTTTCGTTTCTATAATTGTCTTAACGTGAAAATACCATGTAAGACTGTCTAATAGTGGCTTCCAATCCCATGCATTTCAGGACTCTTACTCTCATGTAGTAATAGGAGGCAACTAGCTATCATAAATCATTATTAAACTTGGTGCAAGCTGGCCTTTTTTTTTTACCTAGATGATCTCTTGGATGAGCACTAAAAAGGTATTTTCTCAAAATTCACTCTCTTCATTTCCCTTGTTTTGGGTTTTGTGTATGGTAAAGCCTATTTTTTAAAAGTTGATGCATTATTTGTCTTTTTTAATTTTCACCTTGCAACTGTTCTTTCTAATCAATGCCATGGTATACAAACAAAAAAGTGGTTTAAGTGTTCAGTGTCAGGTGAAGCACAATTTACTTAGATATTTAATATATATATATATATATTTTAATTAAATAGTTTAAAGTGTTAGTTAGTAAAATGTAGTTACAACACATGTATAGAGATGTATCTTACATGAAAAGTATGTGCTTCCCCATTCCTTTTCTTACGTAAATAATTATACATTTAAACATATAAAAATATTATATTCAGGCGCATAATATTCGATAACTTCTATCAAGAAGTATGTAAAGGTTGGCATGTGCAACATGCCAACCTTTAGCCTACAACCTTTACCTACAAGGCAACATGCAAAGGCATGTTTCTTTTATGTTTAATTGAAGAAGAAACTGTTTAAATTTGATTAAAATAGTTATGGTATCACCAGTGATATTCTTTGTTATGAAACTATAGGGTCATTCCATGTCAAAACACCCGGGCCATGTAACCCACCGACTCAGATTTTCTTGAAACTTTGTACATTTGTTCTCCTATATGATTTAAGAATATATGCCAAATCTTTTTGGTTACTTATTGTAACTTTTTTTTATATTAAATTTTAAAAATTGGGATTTCTCGGAATTCGTTCTCCCCCCGATCGCTGGCCAGAATTGTATCAATTTACAGAAATGCTTATAACTTCAGTATTTATGGAGCATTTGGCTTCAATTTTTTTTTTAACTTAATGAAACCTTATAGTTAACTTAGCTATAGCAAGTTAAGGGGTAAAGTAATATTAAAAAATTACAAAAATGTTGATAATTCAACTTTTTTATATTTAAAAAAAAAAACATGACTATAGAAGTGTGCTAATAACTTTTTTCTACCTCCTCTCAGGAAGTCGATTTTGGTGTCTATAGATTCCTTAGGTTTTAGGCTTTAAAATAATAAAAAATCAGAATGGTGTTTTGCCTTAATGGATAGATAATCAAGTTTAAAAACAGAAAAACGATTTTTTGCACATCAACATTCAATTAATGTTTCGAGGCCAGTTTATATCTTACTATTTTTGTAAAAACTCATTTTATTACTTTTAAGATAGTAATTGCATTAAATGTCCATGAAACTTACAAAAGTGCTATGTACCTAGTAAAAGTGCCATGAATATGAAACTTACAAAAGTGCTATGTACCTACCCGTTTAAGGTTGCAGAAAAAAATAATTTTTATCTTTTCTAAACTAATAATATCATATAATTTATTATCATATAACTGTAATTTTTTGTAGATGTTCGTTTAAGTCATTTATAGTTCAAAAGGCCTAATTATATATTTTTGAAATTTTTCAAATACTTCAGGTATTCTTCCTGATGACACATGAACTACTTAAGTTTAATTTTTTTATAGTTTGTATATTTTGTCAGATCTAATTTATAATTTCTATTATTTTAATTAAAGTATTAGAAGTTTTAAATATGCTAGCATTGTCTACTGAAAGTGGATGTAATAAAACTTACCAAAACTGTTCACACATTTGTACACATGTAGGATTTTTGGAATTCTTCAAACAGTTAAAATGTAACAAGTTTCAAAAACTTATGTGGCCTAATATCTTTACTTGGACTAGGTACTGAATAAGTAGATTGGTAGCACAAAGCAGGAACATAAAAGATGCAAAGGAGCTCATTTGTTTATTTCAAATCGGCAATTCAGAGAGGCCCTTTAAAGGGGACACCTCCTTGAAGAGTCTAGGAATGTGGCATACCATGTGCAACCATTTGACTAAACTAAATTTAATTTTTGCTCATCTGCACTCGCTTGATCATTAGAAACTGAATAGGAAAGTCAGCTCTTCTCTAGTTATTTAAGATTTTCAAAGCCATTTTTGCTAAAAAATTGCTTGAAACACATGGATTTGTACAGCATTGGAAAATTGGGTGAAACATCATGAGATTTCGAAACATACACCTTAGTAAAAACTCTTCAAAGTTTTTCAGCATTGAGTGAAGAGCAGCAAGAATTAATATTACTTAGGTCCGGTGAAAATTGTTCAAAAAGCTAAAACATTTAAACTATAATAATAGTACTAACATCATTAGTACTATTATTTAAAAGCATATGAAACTCGTCCAAATAAAATTGTTGTGATCCTACAAACATACATAAGCTGCCTGTGAAGAAATCCTTGTGTTCAATACACTTGGCTTCATCTAAATTGTTAAGAGATAAGAAAATCTTTGTAAATCCAGGATAAAAGTTACGCATAACTTATTAACCTGTTGCAAAATTGCTAAACTCAGTACAGTACTGAAGAAAGTGACTTAATAGATGATCCAGATGTGACATTTCATCTACCCTGAGATGTATAAGTATAGAGGATGTGAATAAAAGTTTAGATTCTTTAGGATGTTCTCCAATTAAACTTCATGCTATTCCAAGCTCCAGAAAGGCATCACATCGAAAACGAAAATTAAAAAAAGTTAATAATGTTTTAAAGAAAAAAATACTCAAAAATTAGATATTGATGACATAATGCTATTATTCAAAGAAAAAGTTTCCAAGGTAGGGACATCCAAAAAAATTCAAATTTTAACTTTCCTCCATCTTGGACAAAGAAAGGATTATGTCAGAATTCACAGTTGGTGACTATGTAGTTTGCCAAGCAAAGAAATTTAAAACTCAATCTGGTATACTATCAAACCCTAAACCAAAAAAGGGCAAAATTATACATAACTACATTGTCAAATTAGTCACTGATTTAACCAAAATGATGAATATTTTTGAATGCTTACTGGAACTTAAGATAAAGTTAGTGTTAATATCACTGTGTAAATGCAAAAGAAGTATGTTCCTTAAATGCAACTTAAAAGAAGTTTACTCCTGTTTCAAACTTGAATATTCTAATATTAAAATAGGTTTTTCAAAATTTTGTGAACCAAGACCAAAATGGTGCAGGTACACATTCAGTGTGTCCGTTGTCTGCACCAAAATGTAAAGCTCCTCTTATATGCCTTCAAAATTCAATAAAAGGATATTAAATTAACAGAATTTTGTAACTTAAAATAGAATAAGAACCAAAGTACTATAAAAAACTATCTAAAATGTTCATCAGTTATTATAAAGTTAAATTCTCAGGCAGCCAATGGTTACCTTATTTAAAAAATAAGTTCAAAATGGTTACAAAAAGGGAGAGGCGAGTGATAGTTACATAGATATCAACTGTAATTTTTTTTAATTTAATCTATTTTATCATGTGTTGGTTAATATTTTTCATAATTATTTACTGGCTACAGAATGCTTATTTTTTACAATCAGAAGAATGAAGTACTTTTTTTAAAAATGTTTTTAAAAACGATAATATTTAATTTTGTAAAAATTTACTTTCCTATTTATGCGTAGCATAAAATTGTTATTAAAGCATGTTATTCTAAATATTTGTTAATCTCAGTGTTTTCTATAATAGTTGGATTATTTTCTTAATACAATGTAGGAAATTAATGCATACCAAAATAATGTAATATAGATTTTAAAATATTAGTTTTATTTTTGGGCGAATATAAAGACCTTGTTTAAGCTAAAACAAAGATGCAAATCTTAATTAATTTTTTAAATATTTTAAGTGTGTAATTCTTCCAGAAAGGTTAAATTGAATCTTTCAGGTATGTAGATATTTAGAAGCATTGAAAGTTTCCTTAAAATTGCAGTAATGTTTTTTTCTTTAAAAAGAATTGTAAAAAATAAATATATAATCCAAGACATTTAATACAATTACTATCTTAAAAGTAATAAAATGAGTTTTTACAAAAATAGTAAGAAATAAACTGGCCTCGAAACATTAATTGAATGTTGATGTGCAAAAAATCGTTTTTCTGTTTTAAACTTGATTATCTATCCATTAAGGCAAAACACCATTCTGATTTTTTATTATTTTAAAGCCTAAAACCTAAGGAATCTATAGACACCAAAATCGATTTCCTGAGAGGAGGTAGAAAAAAGTTATTAGCACATTTCTATAGTCATGTTTTTTTTGAAAAATATAAAAAAGTTGAATTATCAACATTTTTGTAATTTTTTAATATTACTTTACCCCTTAACTTGCTATAGCTAAGTTAACTATAAGGTTTCATTAAGTTTTTAAAAAAATTTGAAGCCAAATGCTCCATAAATACTGAAGTTATAAGCATTTCTGTAAATTGATTCAATTCTGGCCAGCGATCGGGGCGAGAACGAATTCCGAGAAAACCCAATTTTTAAAATTTAATATAAAAAAAAGTTACAATAAGAAACCAAAAATATTTGGCATATATTCTTAAATCACATAAGAGAACAAATATACAAAGTTTCAAGAAAATCTGAGTCGGTGGGTGACAAAACACCCTATTTTTGGGTGTTTTGACATGGAATGACCCTATAACAATGCAAAAATACCCATTTTCATTAAATGTAAACATTTTCCCTGTTTGATATCATTAATGGAACGATCCCAACTGTACATGAAGCTCTTGCTTACTATTTTATATCCCCAAAGATAATACAACTCAATTAAAATTGTTATTATGGCATCGCCAAATGCATTTATAAGGTAAACATAGTTTAATTCAGGTTTTGTCTGTTTTCAAATATGTATAGTTCCTTTAAAGAAATATACAATCTAAATGTTTTAGCTGTATGAGCCCTAAATGGCCTGGGTCAGCTCATAACAATGTATCAAAATGCTTAAATAAATTCTATATAATTTCTTGCAATACATTCCATATAATATACTCCTCGCTTCATAATTCATTTTTGAATAAGATGGTTTCAGAAAAACAAATATCACTGAGTTTACATGGTAGAATATTCATAACTTCACAACATTCTCAAGTATAACATTGAGCTATCATGCATGTTTATACTTTGTATTACAAAATGTGCTTATTCTGGTACAGTAGCTTAATTCTTCATGCAGATTCTAAAAATTTACAGCAATGCCAATTTCAAACACATATTAAAATTCTTAAATTAATAAAAGTAACTTATAAAAGTTATTAGCAAGTTTAAGTATTTTTTAATTTTAGCTTATATGCATCAGAAAGTTTGAAATAACTATTTGAAAAAACATATACCGAACTAGAAATCACTTTCAAATTTAAATCTTGCAATAGTGTATCTGAGAATCCATATAGCCATATTAATAGAATTTCAAAATACAGGGTAAGTAAAAAAATAGAATATAGCAATTGCAAATGGCTATGACTATTTAGTGGAAAATAATTTATCAAAAAGAGATTAATGCAGAAGGAAGATAGGACTTTAAGGAAAAGCCCAGTCGGTTACTCTTCAATTACTCTTTAAGTATATATTTTTTTTATTATATTATTGTTATTGACACACTTGAAATAGGGGTATCTATAAATATTTGTTTTAATGTTTGCTTATTTACATGTTTAATCACAAGTTTATTCAAATTTTAAACTTGTGATTAAAAATATTACATTTTTAAACTTGTGTCATTCAGCAGTAACAGTAGTTTTCAAAAAATACTAAAAATATATAATTAGATTAGCACAAATGATTACTGTTGTAGCATTCCCTAGTGAGTAGTAGCAAAGAATATCCGAAGACCACCTCTTATTGTCAACTTGGAATTAACAATATCAAAATTAAATAGGATATATATCAAAAAGACATGTAAAAGTCCTGATGTAAGTAAATATTTGTTATTTAATTTTATCTGACAAAGAGTAGAAATCAGCAAAAGTGCTTTAGCTGGTCAAATTTAGAATATGTTTGGTATTTGTTACTGATTTAAGTTGTTAAAATGTTTGTATTATACTTAGCTAATTTACTAAATGTTATCAATTTCATAAACATAATAAAGTTATTGTGGTTGTTTGGGTGTCTGACCTGGACTCATAAATGAGTATGGTCATTTGTCCCTACAGCACTTTATACTTTTGTGTAGATATACGAGTGCCAAACTTTCTTGGGAAGTTAACTGGGTGTTCATCATTGAACTATCCATGTGGCATGAACAGTAGGGTGGGCCGAAAAAAACCTTTTTTGCAAATGTTTAGGGGTACAGAGATAAAATGGTGCCAAATGAGGCAAGTCTTTTTGCCTCTGAATTAGATTTGAAATTCTGAAAATTAGTCTATGGATAATAATATTAAAAAAAATTACCCAAAATCAAAAAGTTCTTTAATTGCATTGCTATAATACAAAATCGATGTATCTTTATGAAAACAATACCTCTACAAAATTTAAAAATCTTAAGTTGATACCTTCTATTATCTTGAAGGTGGAAAATTTGTGATATTGGGCTTTTAATGTTTCAATTTTTAAAATGTACCAATCGACACTAAACATTTGTATTCAATAAAGATGCACTAAGGTTTTTTTTCTTCGATAGAAGCACCTATGCACAATTTTTCACTTATTAGTAATGTCGTATTTTCTACTCTTTATTATCCCCTGTGTGGTTGTCGTGCTATGCCAACACAACGGCCCTGTTTTTAAATTGTTTCCTAACTCTTTGTAAAGAAGTACACACTGCACTGCATCATTATCAGAATCAACCATCGCTAAATTATTATTTTAAAATTATAGTGCAGTGTGCAGTGCATTGTGTACTTCTTTACAAAAAGTTAAGAAACAATTTAAAAACAGGGCCGTTGTGTGGGCACAGCACGACAACCACACAGGGGATAATAAAGAGAAGAAAATACGACATTACTAATAAGTGAAAAATTGTGCGTAGGTGCTTCTATAAAAAAAAACAATCTTAGTGCACCTTTATTGAATACAAATGTTTAGTGTCGATTAGTACATTTTAAAAATTGAAATATTTAAAGCCCAATATCACAAATTTTCCACCTTCAAGATAATAGAAGGTATCAACTTAAGATTTTTAAATTTTGTAGAGGTATTGTTTTCATAAAGATACATCGATTTTGTATTATAGCAATGCAATTAAAGAACTTTTTGACTT
Source organism: Oedothorax gibbosus (assembly GCA_019343175.1). Classification (NCBI taxonomy): domain Eukaryota; kingdom Metazoa; phylum Arthropoda; class Arachnida; order Araneae; family Linyphiidae; genus Oedothorax; species Oedothorax gibbosus. The sequence continues at coordinate 339,360 of JAFNEN010000502.1, forward strand.
TTGGTAAATTTTTTTAATATTACTCATATTTAGACTATTTATCAGAATTTCAAATCTAATTCAGAGGCAAAAAGACTTGCCTCATTTGGCACCATTTTATCTCTGTACCCCTAAACATTTGCGAAAAAGGGTTTTTTCGGCCCACCCTACTGTTCATGCCTTATGGATAGTTCAATGATGAACACCCAGTTAACTTCCCAAGAAAGTTATATAATTTCAATCGGTGGAAGAAAGCATTCTATGAATAAAGAGGAAAAAAGGGTAGTCAAGTGGGTAGAGAAGCCACAAAAGGCATGGGGATATTATTTTAAAAAATCAAGTAATCTTTGCAATTATCAATAATCTGGGATTGTATAATTTAATGCCAAAATTAAACTTTTTTAATGTGATTTATATTTTTAAACATGTATATAAAATTTATCAGCACATGAGCTACGATTAAAGTGCTTCCATCACCGTGTGATATGAGTTTACATACGCTGTAAAAAAATTCTGCTTCACCTATGGATAGGGTGACAAGACATACTGCATTTCGCAGTACAGTACTACTTGTTAGGTTTTTGTCCTGCTTGTTTCAAAGATCCTTTAAATATGTAAAATGCCCTGCTTTTTACGTCATGATTAATATCTCTTCATTAGAACCTTAAGCAGGACTTTTTGTTTGTAGACAACTCTTAACCAAACAAGAATAAAGTGAGATAACTTTGATGTTATATAATTTCAATCAGTGTCGAAACAAAGTGGTTTGCACTAGATTACGAAACATAAGTCGGTTGCAAAACTGAAAATACAATAATTCTATAAAATTAATGTGATGCCACTGACTGATTTTTTTTTGTATTTTAAACACTGTACTGCAGTGATGTTGGAAATATTAGCTATGTTAGCAGTGATTGGATGACATCTACATACCTACACTGCACACAAAAAACATATCCCTCTTACTGTTGAAAACCGTTTCCTACAAAATTCGCTCATAATGGCGTCTTTTGGGGGGGAATGTTAAATGGCTACAAGATTACTTCTTTTGTCGTCAATTCTGTCTAAAGATTTAAGAAAGGTTACCATTTCAAAAAGTGCCTAACGCAAAATTACTTTACTTGAAATATTTAAAGCCCAATATCACAAATTTTCCACCTTCAAGATAATAGAAGGTATCAACTTAAGATTTTTAAATTTTGCAGAGGTATTGTTTTCATAAAGATACATCGATTTTTAATTATAGCAATGCAATTAAAGAACTTTTTGATTTTTGGTAAATTTTTTTAATATTATTCATATTTAGACTATTTATCAGAATTTCAAATCTAATTCAGAGGCAAAAATTGTAGGAAATTTTGTAGGAAACGGTTTTCAACAGTAAGAGGGATTATGTTATCTTCAGAAAAATTTTACTTTTGTTACCTGCGCCAATTTGTTATGCTGTGTGGTACTAATAAGTCCCATTTAAAAACAGTTGTTTTACTTTCCATTATTCGTTCTGGGAAGATAGATGGTAGTGAGGATTTTATTAATGCAGTATTCAGTTTAAAAATATTAAAGCCTAAAAAGGTAATTCATATTTATCACCAAAATTTATTTGTTGGTCAGTGTTCTCTAGTTATTAAAATAGCAAGGAAGGAAAAAGAAAATTCATCATGAAGTGCATTTTATGTTCCAAACTTTTTTTTTACCATAAAATATTAATTGCACTGATAGCTTTAAAATAGGCAACAGGTCAAGGTCGGTGGCATAGGCCGGTGGTCAAGTTGAGATATTGATCAACCACACCACTGATAAGTAACTGCCACCTCGCTCAAGCTGTGTGGAGATGTCTATCTGATTTCCAAGTTCTTCCCGTTAGTCTACAATCATTCATTGATCTCCGACTGTTTGTTATCAGGGTGGACTGTTGTGTGGTCGGGGGTGAACGACACCCACCGCACAGCGGTTCACCCTGATGATGGAGGGGAATTTATTTTGAATTGCTTTGCTGTGACTGCTTGATTCCATGTCTGTATACTCCTAAGTGTATACATTGTCTGCCTACTCTTTTTAAGGGCGAGAAAATTTTCTTTCTACACCTAAATGACTGCTAATATGTCTCTTAAATAATTATATAATGTGTCAATGTACTTACTTTCTGTTTAAGCATTTCTAAATGACTATCATGTCTAATTACTCCTAAATGACTACCAAATCCCTAAAATAATTTCAATATCTATAACTCTACCTGCTTTAGTCAAAGTATTCCTTAATGTCTTTCATGTCTACCTACTCCCAAATGACTGCTAATATGTCCCTTAAATAAATACAATATCCATACCTACTTCTGTCAACGCATTCCATTATGAATTGCATGTCTTCTTACTTCTCTAAATGTCCACATTGACTACCTATTCCTTGGTTGGTTACCGGTACCAGAATTTTCATGAGGGTTCGTCTACATACTAAAATAAGCATCAACTGTAAAAAAATCCAATAACATCCACTTTCTTTTCACATAAAAAGGTTGAGCACCATCAAAATACCTCAAATACCAATTTTTGTTAAATGTATCTAATATCTAGATGCGTCTCTAAGCCCTTCTCTTGCTTGTTTTTAAAAAATGTTATATATAATTTTTTTTTAATGCTTTAGTGAACCGTGGGGTATAGTGAATCAAATGTTGGTTCCGTAGAGGGTTCACTATAGCGGGGTTAGACTGTATTAATTGTACAGGTAGCTTAAAAATAGCCAACAGCTTATAATTAAAATTAAATCTTTATTCATTGCATAAAGGGCTAACTACAAAAATCTTCTTTTCACAGGAACATTGAGAAGCCTTTCTGCAACTGTGCCGGTGGCAAAGGCGAGATCAAGCTCAACCTTGGTTAGTAACTGCCACCTTGCTCAAGCTGTATGAAAATGTCTGTCAGATTTCCGAAGCCTTCCTGTTAACCTAATATCCTTCATTGACCTCTGATCCTTTGTTGTCGGGGTGGACCGTTGTCTACCTACTCCTCTAAGGTCAAGAAAATGTTCTACCTATACCTAAATGGCTGCTAATATATCTCTTAAATAATTACAATATCAATGCACCTACTTTCCTTTCATATCACAGCATGTCTACAGTTGTCATGGCCAAAGCTCCAGAACAAAGTCCTTAGCTTAAATTAACCAATATAATTAAACTCGCACATCAATAACTTCCCTATACTTAACAAATTTTTTACGTCATAATTTGCTCATGAATCATGATACAGCTATCTTTGCTAAATCTAGACATTGAGATAAAGTATGTTATTTTTTTAAAAAGCTTAAGATTAGTATAGATACTACAACACTAACTTTGAAATATTTGACTTGGAAATTAAAAATCCTAATTACACTAAATTTTTACATAGATAACAGACATAACTTTCATGACACATCAAGCAAACAATAGCCAATGCAAAAAGAGCTAGAACTAATTGAACACCCTGATTTCCACAACGTCACAGTTGAGTGGTACTGCAACAGACAATGCTATTATCCCGCTCCCTTTACAAAAGAGTGCCTGGGAGAGAGAATAAAGTAGATAACTTATAATGACCCTTTAGTAGTTTAAGTGATATTTAGACACATCGAATTCTTGACTATTATATGATAAATAATCTTTGTTATTTGTGTTCCAAATTGTCTTGCATTGTATCTGTACTAATTATATGTCTTTCTCACTTGACTTTTCAACATGCCTACCCACAGGGTTGAGGCGTCCCACCCAATAAAAACGTGACTCCTGGTTTTAAATCGTGACTCCTATTTACCACATTTCTCAATTCAAGTTAGCGCTTTATGGGGTAGTCTAAAGGTGCTTCATGTTGATGTTTGTCAGTTAATTATGGATTTTAAGTATCTGCTGCCAAAAGCAGGGATTTTTTACCCCAGGAGGACAAGACTAAATGATGCTGATTCTCTTTTTTCTGTGATTTTTTAGAATGAATAAGACAACTCCTTAAGTTAATTGCAATTGTTGTATTTTAATAATAAATTGTTTTGTAAATTTTTATTTAATCAAAAGTTCATGTGTGGAGGTAACTGGGTCACAATGATACATGGGGTACCTTGATGCACCCTATATTATCTTCAGAGGAAGTGTCATGTCAGCTTTTAAAAGAGGACACAAGTGTAAACAGTTTGAAGAAAATCTTGGTGTGATACAGTAGTTTGGTGAAGTAATGATGAAAGTTTAGGGTTTTTCTAGTATATTAAGGACACATATTAGTACTTATCGATGATAGATATGTATAATCTCTAACCTTTTATTTTTAATCTTTTCAGAACCTTTTTTTTATCATATATTCTTTATTACAATCATTTCTAATAGTTTTTGTTAAATTTAAAATATATCTATTGTATAATGCAATGTTTTGTTTTTATTTAGGTAAAAACTAAATATACCTTGTGTCTGCATGCTTGGGTAATCAATTATAGCATTCATTCACAAGCGTTTTTTAGTTATTAATTACTGCTACCTGCATCAGCTGGACACTGGAACTTCCGATGTAATGAACTGTGCATTGGCAATACTTAAAAGTAAGCAACATCAGTCACCCATGTTTAGATCAAGTCACACTGATTAGACCAGAGAAAGGGATGTAACACTTTTTATTGAAAATATCAAGCAAAACTACAACAAAAATTGTTTTCAAATATTGTTTTCTTTTATGTTTTTTTTTTCTTTTTAGGTTTGGTAAGGCCTATCTGGTATCATGCAGTTAAGTTAATATAAAATGAATCTAAGGGAAAGCATTAATGTGCTAAAAAAGTTTGTCATAGCTATTCAAAGTTGGGATTGGGGTTTAAAAGTATAGATTACAGCTTTGAACATGTATTAATTGGAAGGTAAATTATAATTTTAATCTAATATTAAGTTATTGAACTGGGTGACATTGAAGGGCTAGATGTTAACAAACAGTGTTGAAACTGAACTGGTCACAATATTAATGGTATAGACAAAAACTTTCTATTTGTACAATAGCTAACAAAAAATGGAACCAGTTTACAACTTATATTGCCTTGAATAATGTTGTGAAAATTAATTTATATTAAATAGAGAGTGAACGAACAAATTCTGTAGTTGGCTAATAATGAACAAGTAATTTAAAAAAAATGTATATTTGTACAAAAAGTATAGTCTAGTCAAACTAAGGAAAAAAACATCAACCTCGACAAAATTGCTTCACAAGCATTTTAAATGGCATTTGTATCAGAAAATGGTGTATTTTAACTTATCCAAAATTCAAGCATGGGAAACCCCCAAAAATGCAATTCAAAATGGCGGCCATTTTTCCATGTTATCGCATTTCTTAGTATCAGATTACATGTTTTCTAATGGCTAATTTTAATATGACAACTATAATATTAAAATAAATGTTTTTTTTATGTGTCCGGGTTATAAGCCCAAGTTTGCGGGTTGAAGCACTGGCTGAGTCGTCAGATTTTCTGGATGGGAAAATCGTGTGATCATCGCATGTCATAGGATTTTGAGGCATGTAAAAGATCCCTTAAGTACCCATTTGGCTTGCGTTCTTTCTGCAAAATTAAATCTCGGCATGCTTTAACAATGGTCAGGATTAGGGAGTGATCTGGTGATAGAACAAGTGCTCATGCGGTCTATTAAAAGCAGGGGTGGGTTGACACGAGGAAGTGGATTTACAGAAATTCCACTTGGCTTAAATCAATGCTTGTGTGTTCTCTTTATAACCTCTCAATGCAAGAATACACCAGGACTTCGATTGAAACTAACGAACAGCACAAAGAAGTTGGAGTGAGCAGGCAATCCAGAGATATGAGTGACTTCCAGAAAGGTATGGAATCAGGTTGCCCCAGCTCTTTCCATAAAGAGCTTCTCGGTCTTAGCCGTAATGGTATACGCAGGGCTGTAGGTCTACTTCCTGGCCACTGCACCCTTAAAAGGCATCTTACCATTATGAAGGTCCTCGACGATCCCACTTGTAGGGGCTGTAGGGACAAGGACGAATCGGTCACCCACATTCTCTGTGAATACGAGAATTTTGCAGCTTACAGATTTGAGCATCTAGGGCATCACTTACTTGAGCCCTGGGAACTCCAGGATATACCTATCAGATTCTTGATGAATTTTGCTTCGGCAACGGGGCTCTTCTTATATGAATGAGGGATTTATTTCTTGGGGATGGTACAATAGACCCCTGGTCGCAGTGCTTAGCTCACACAGAGCCCCCCTCCAAAGTCATAAGTCAAGGTATGGAATGCATGAAACCAATTTCCCCATTTCATTGTGACACATCTCTCCGAAATATTGTTACAGGAGTTATTGCTGATCCAAGTGTAAATGTAAAAGAACTACATTCCATTGGCACAGAAATAATAAACAAAATGGTTGGAAAACCGGTATACACATATCCTGCTAAAAGAAGCGACCTCCAGAGTGAAGACACTGGGGTCAGCAGCTGCTGTTACAAGTACTGGCAATGACATTGACATAGATCCAGCCTTGTTGTTCCAGAGAATGATGACTGTTGCTAGAGTTGGTGACATGAATCTTGTAGATGACTTAAATTATGAATTCTATGCTTACCCGCCAGCGTTATTCGAATCAAGAACTCTATTGGGAAAAGCTGACAAGCCTCATTAGCCCATGCGATAATGGAAAAGTGTGATAACTTGTGTGCAAAAGATGTTCCAGAAACACTGAAACAATTTTCCAGTACGTTTTAGATGATGGATGCCTATACTTCATCGTGTGCCGTGGAAGACTGGGGATACCAACCAGAACATTGCAAATTCCTACGCCAACTTCACATTTCACAATTATGGCAGAGCTATTGTTGTCTTCGATGGCTACGATAGTGCCTCTTCAATTAAGGACATGACTCACAGACGGCGCATCAATTCCAAAATTAGCAAGACTGAACTTTATTCCTGGTATGAAGTTTGTTGGACACATAGAGAATTTCTTAGTTAATGATACAAATAAGCAACATATTATTACTCATATCAGAGGCCTTGACGAAAATTGGGTGCACTGTTCAACATGCTGGTGGAGATGCAGACTTTGATATTGTTCATTCTGCAGTATCATCCCAAATTGGAACTACCATCACTATTAGCGAAAATACAGATTTTTTTATTCTTTTGTTACACCATGCTGAAAGCAATCGTTTTAAACTGTACTTCCGGAGCGATATTAGACGTAGTTTATCTACCAACGCGAGTACGATATTCTTGGAATTAAAGTCTTCCTGGGTAGTGATATTTGTAACAACATTTTGTTTTACCTGCTTTTACTGGTTCTGATATACTACGTCAAGAATCTTTGGGATTGGAAAAGCTACAGCACTGGAAAAACTGATGAAGGATATAGCGCTCCAGGTGGCTGCAAACGTATTTTCCTCAGATGGAAGACAACAGATTGACATTGAATCTGCAGGACATAAGGCTATTTTACTACTGTATAGCTGCAGGATAGGGGATTCTCTCTCTATAAACACTTCGTCATCGAATGTTAGTTGAAAAAGTTGCAACAGCTAAATTGTCACACCTGCACGTTTGCCATCAACATAGTCGGCAGCAAAGTACCACAGTTATCGTACGTATTACCAATGGTTTCATGGAAAAAGGAAATTGGTTTAATACATTCCATAACTTTTTGGAAGTCATTTATATATCTGGATCGCCTGCCAACTCCAACTTCTTTGTGCTGTTCGCTAGTTTCAAACGAGTGTCCTGGTGTATTCTTGCATTGCGAGGTTGTAAAGAGAACACACAGGCATTGATTTAAGCCAAGTTGCCTGTTGAATTTCTGTAAATCCACTTCCTCGTGTCAACCCACCCCCGCTTTTAATAGACTGCATGAGCACTTGTTCTATCACCAGATCACTCCCTAATCCTGCCCATTGTTAAAGCATGCCGAGATTGAATTTTGTCGAGAGAACGCAAGTCAAATGTGTACTTAAAAGATTTTTTTACGTGCCTCAAAATAATATGACATGCGTGCCTACGATTTTCCCATCCAGAAAATCTGACAACTCAGCCGGTGCTCCAACACGCAAACTTGGGCGTATAAGCAGGACACATAAAAAACATTTATTTTAATATTATAGTTATTGTCATATTAAAATTAGCCATTAGAAAACATGTAATCTGATACTAAGAAATGCGATAACATGGAAAAATGGTTAAGAACATGGAAAACATGGAAAAGGTTAGTGTGCTTGGTCAGCACACAAACCTGATTATCTCTACCAACCAAAACTCGAGAGACAGGAAAACAAAACGTTGAGCAATTGCCAGATCCTCTGTGAAACAACCCCATTATTTTTAATGAAATTTGGGATGTAGTCTAACACTGATTTTTTGCTTCAAAACGACGTATCCCACTTGTTTGGTTGTAGGAAATTTGCCAGGAAAAGACTCACTCGAATGATTTTGTCACAGGGACCATCCACAAATGACGCCTCGCATGATAAGGTAGGGAGAAGGGTTCATACAGCTGTAATTGTTTGTGGATATGGTCCATATCCACAAACAATTACAGCAATCCATTTCATATGGATTGGTGTGTGTGGGGGGGGTTACTGTGTAGAAATGTGGCGTAGAAAGGAGGGGAGGGGCGCGTTTCAAGCGATGTTCGAAAGTAGAATTAGAAAGTATTGAACTATAATGAACTAAGATAAATAAGGATATAAGTTGACGCGTATAAGTGTTATAAAAAAATTTTCACAATTAATTGCATTGTCTACTGTCAGGTTAAGTTACAGATTAAATTACGCCTTAAGCACGTGATCGCATATGTAACTAGTATAATACTTTTTGAAGGAAGAAAATCGGGTTTGGACATTGACGTATTTAACGTGCATCATCCATCTCAACATGGATATTTCTTCGTTTGATTTTTTTTAACTTCATAAACAGTACCAGTGATGCGACTACGCATAACTAGTAACTGTAACTTAAAACGTCTTGCACACAATGTTTATTTTACACCTTAGAAAGAACTGCCAAACACAGCAGTGGTTGTAAACGCGGCAGATATAATTTGCGCATGCACAATTTTCACGAAAACCTTATTATAACGTCCGACAGATACTATGAACTCGTGTACCTATTTTGAAGTCCGAAGCTTTTTTAGTCGAGCTGTAGAGTGGTTTCAGACAGAAAGACCAATGTTCAAAAAACCCTTTTTCAGAATCAGCACCTCCCAAAACGTGTAGAAAGCATTAAATCTCAGTGTATACAATACTTTCAGTACATATATTTCACGTTAGGGATGTAAAAAACAGCAATTAAATAAACATTAAAACAAATGTTCAACTTTGAAAAAACTTTAAACAGGTGAGGAGTTGGGGGACGCAATTTTATCACTGCACCCCACCCACCTTATTTATTATGACGAATGATTATTTATGCAGCTGCGATTGCATAAATAATCATACATCATAATAAATGAACGAAGAATGGTTCCTTTTTTCGCGATTGACCCTGTGTGCAAGAGGTTATAAGTTACAGTTGTAGTGTCGCATCACTGACACTGATTATGAAGTTTAAAAAATCAAACGAAAACATGTCCTTGTGAGATGGATGATGCACGTTAAATACGCCAATGTCCCAACCCAAAGATACCGCTCTTTTAAGTTTCGTTTTAATGGCCACTCAGGTGTCGGCCACGTCATCTGACCGTTGTTAAGAATTATAACCCCCGTCGCCAATAGCCCACTTGTAGCTTTAGTGCAACGCTAATCAATCAAAAATAATTTTGTTGCTACGTAATTTTTGTTTTTTCTTTAAAAAAAGTTTTACGAGTTATATATGCGACCACGCGCTTAAGACGTAAATTTAATCTTTAACTTAACCTGAGTAGACAATGCAGTTAATTGTGAAATTTTATAACACTTATACGCGTCAACTTATATCCTTATTTATCTTAGTTCATTATAGTTCGAGACTATTCTAATTCTTCTTTCGAGCATTGCTCGGAACGCCCCCCCCCCCCCCTCTTTTCCACGCCACATTTCTACATAGTAACCCCCCCTCCCCCACACACACCAATCCATATCCACAAACAATTACAGCTATAGACGGTTTAATGTCACAAACTTTCGCAGGTGGCGCTGTTACTCGGAAGTCTGTCCAACCTACCTAGAAATATTCCGGTTCACGGGTTTGTTGATGTTTTAAACAGCGCTATCGCTTTGCGGTGTGTTCGAGAATGTATAAAAACGAATAAAATAAACTATACAATATATTCTGGAAAATAAATATACTGTACAATACAATATATCCAGCAATTATTGTATTGTACCAACCAATGTGCAACATTTTTGGCAATGTTTTTAACGAACGTGGAAGCATTGAATCGGATGCCTAGATTAAAATTCTTTATGCAACTTCCGAGTTCGTAATATTCAACACTTGATTTTAATGATCTAAGCTGTTGTTGACTATTTTAAACATTGATTAGCATCAAATAGAATTTTAAACAGAAATGCAACCGACTTTACCATCAAATTAAAAATAATAAGAATCATAATTACGATCAATAATTTTAATTAATAAGAAGACTTTAGAGTTATGAATTAAAATACTACAAATTTTTGCCAAAAAAGCACAATTCTTCAAATTATTTAAACAATGTAAGAGTCTAACGGGCTATATAATCTTACAATTGATTAAAATGAAAATCCATAAATTGAATATCATTCATAAATTGTCTTATCATGTTTGTATTATTTTTTACACACACGTTATCGACGTGCACTATATATTAATAAATAAAAATACATACACACGTTATCGACGTGCACTATATATTAGTAAATAAATATACATATATAGTAATAAATTGTCAAAAACTTGTATTATTAGCATTTATTTAGTTTTGATAATAAACAAAAAATAATGTCATTATGGCAGAGATTTTCATAAAAACAGTCTTCTATCTAAATAATAAAACACAATCTGCAATTGGGAGTAATTACTTTTATATTTGGGGAAGAACTAAATTGTTTTTTTAATTGCACAAACGTTAAGTTAGGTCATGTAAATAATTTAAGTTTCTAAATATAAAAGCAAACAGATAAAAATAAAAATGATTTTCTCAAATTGTAAACTTTTTGAGTCAAATAACATATTATAAAAATACAATTGATTCCAATTATGTTGGGGGGGGGGATTGAATTTTTCAACATCGCGCTACGGCATGAGGAGAAAATCAACATTGAAGCTAGCGACGAAAACGAGCTTCCGGTGTCTCAACCGGAAGTTAACTTGGTAGTTTTTGGGAGTAACCAATCAGAGGAAGGTAGGGTTTGTTTGCAAACTTTAAACCCTCTATACGAACCCTCCTCCCTCCCTTGTCAAGCGTGGCATCATTTGTGGTTGGTCCCTGTGTCATAATCATTCGAGTGAGTCCCCCCCCCCCTTTTCGTGGCAAATTTCCGTATCCCCACTAATTGTTTGTACTTACGGTTCGTTCTGTGAAAAATTGTTGTATAAACAGTTTTTATTTCTATTAAATAGCTTCATCAGAAGTTGTGCTATAAACGGATATTTACAAATGTAAAAAGTTATGTGAATTTGATTTAAAAAAATTCCTTTACAATGAAAGAATTAATTATGAATGACTAAGCATTTTAAAGTATGAGATACGCTTAATAGTAAGTTTTTAGAGTAAAATTAATGATAATTGTATAAAAAAAGCAATAAGGTTATGAAGTTTTAGAGTGCTCACATTGGCCGTTCAGGGGTGGCAGCAGTAGAGCGGGGGGGGGGGGGATAAACCTGTTTGGCAAAGAGCCCCTGGCCCTTCGGATAAATAACTATCTGGAAACCATGTACACTAATCAAAATAGGGGAAGTTAAACTAATATTGCATGCATACAGAAGCGGATCAAGATTAGGGTCACTTCCGCAAAAAAATTGCAAGCTAAGGCAGCATTCGGAAAACATGATTTTTGAGATGTCACCAAGCTCAAAAGTCATCGGGCTAGCGACTAGGATTGGACCGAGAACTCCCTACTAGATCACAGCACCAATCATATGAATAAAGTTAAAATATATTATAAAAGCTTCAGTGATATATTATAGATGGCTGTGTTTGCTAGTGAAGGTGTCCGATTCCATTAATAAAACATTTAAAGTAAAACAAAACGGATGACGCCTTTTTATAAATTGGAAGAGGTCATGCTGCACAGGACACTTTTTCGACGCGGCTTGGCCTTCCGTGGACTACAAATCATTTGCAAAATGCTTGATAGATTTGGAAGTTTTAAGGGTAGCTGTAAGACAAGCTTACATTACTGCTGATCCTAGTGAAGTTTCATACATTTTGGATATATGTATGTAATAGGGCAAGACGTTTGGATATACGAATTTGTACCGTCTTCATTGAACCTTGACTTCAAAATTTTATCTAACTACTGCTAGTAGGACTGCCCAGGATCTAGATACTTCAGCCCAGAGTTCATCTTTCAAAAAGAATATGCCTCTGAATGCCCAAAAAAGTTTTCGGAGTTATAGTTATAGTATCATGGAAGTACATGCTGCATGTATGTATAATTTGGAAAAGATCAATATCAACGAAAGCCTCCACATTTGCATTTGAAGAAAATGTCTCAGGAAGGTAGAGTTGCATCCAAAAGATGATGGGGAGGGGAAGAGGAAAAAATCTCAGCAATAAATGTCATTATAGAATACAAATTTTGGTGTGTGATATGTCCCTAAGTTGTCCAGTGCTTGTGACATTTCTCTAAATCTGTTTAAAAATTTTGTTGATCCACTCAAAAGAAAGACCGAATGCACAAAAGAATGTGTTTTTATAACAAATATTAGTTCAATTGTTCCTCGCATTCTAGAAACAAAATAAGATTAAAAAAACTTCAAGTTTCTCGATTTTCATGAATTCTTTATAATTTAATATATTTCAAAATTCAGTTTTTTTCTCATACTGACTCTAAAAAGGAACAAACTAAAATGGCCTCATGAATTTTTGGCCTATATTAAATGGCTGCCAATTTGTCATTTCGGTTTTATTGACTATTAACCAAAAACCTTCGCCAAATGAAAGGAACTTTTCCAACTGTTAGTTGGAAACTCACAGTAATGTACTATTCTCTGTTTTGTACAACACAATCCTGTTTCAAGTTAAGTGACATTTTCCTAAATGCATGGATGAACTTAGTGAAACTCTAATATTAACTTGAGAATAAATGACGTCATACTGGCCAGTAGCATTTTTTAAAGGTTTTTTTTGTGTCAAAAACTCAAAAGTATTCCAAATTCTGCTCGGGTTTGCAAAATATTTGAAATGTAGGAGTTTTTAAATCAATTAAAAAGATAATGAAAACTACTGAACAACTCCCTTCTTGTTTATAAGGGGTATTGGCATTGTTAAAAACCTACATACCCTGAAGTGAAATCCCTTATATATATTTACTTCTGACCATACAGCTCTTTATGGTATATCCTTAACTGACTAGCAATAATAAAAATATCAGTAAAATTAATTTTTATAAAAACATATACAGTAAAAACATACATAATAAAATCTTTTCAAATCACTATAATATTTGAAAATATCAAACACTGCATTAAAATATTCACAAAAACAATATACAAACGTTAACAAATGCAATAAACAAAACAATTCTATAACGTGACATAATATAATCCAATTCAGGATGGTAATGGCCTAATCAGAAAATTAAATGAAAGAAAACATTGAAATTTCAATTAAGGTTTAAAGCCAAAGAATTTATTGCCAATTTTTATTATTGTGGAGAGTCCTAACCATCCATAGTTATTATAAAGTTCACACAAAAATTTTAAGTGTAGTGCTTAGTTGGCATTACTATTTGTATACAATAAAACATGAAGCCACATACAGTAAAAATGTATAATAAAATCTTTTCAAATCGCTATGTTGCAGCATAGAATTTTTATGTTAACAAAATTCTTATAAATTTCATGAAGAAAATTTAGAGATATACAGTAAGATGATAAAATTTAATAGATACAAAATCTATAGCAGCACAGAAATTAGCTCTGAAGAATAATAAGAAACAGTAACACTTATAAATATCAAACATACTGCATTAAAAAATTCACAAAAACAATATACAAACATTAACAAATACAATAAACAAAACAATTACATAGGTGACACAATATAATCCAATGCAGGATGGTAATGGCTTAATCAGAAAATTATATAAAATATCCAAAATCTAGAGTTGAATTCTGTTATTCAAAGGGAGCGCCAAGAAAGTTCCATGCTCACTGGTATTCATCAGGGAAAATATTGATAGCTTAAAATTGTGAAGTTTTATTAAAAAAAAAACTTTTCAATTATGGGAAGATATTACAGATTGATAGTAGTATTAAGATATGTGTTATTCCATATTGCGGACCTCCCAACTCTCCAAATTGCAGAAAAAAGGAGGAATATTTGAAATATTTTGTATATGTTAAGTGGGATTTCATGTTAAGCAAGTTCACATTAACAGGATTCGACTCTATTTGTTTAGTCTTTTATAGAGCTTTCAAAACCGTTTTTAAATTGCATTAGAACTCTTAGTCTCCACATAAGTTTCATTTATTTCCTAAACCATAACCAAAGAAATATTGTAGAATTGTTTTTGGCATAAGGCTAATTTATTATTTAATGCCTGACAAAAATCTGAGTCATAGCTTAGTAATTTAAAAACACAGTTAATGTGTGAAAAGATACAAAAAGGAACAAGGTCATTTTATTTGGAATTGCCCAAGCGTACCTAGGCCACAAACAGGCTTTGTAGTAAATTATGTTTTCTTTCGCATATTGTAACTATAAATTAAGGAGTTATAAAAAAAAATCTTTCAACATTTTCCCCATGCTACTTCTGCTCTGAAACAACTAGTAAGACAGAAAATACTTAGTTTTTCTGAAAAATGATAATAGTAGCATACTATATTGTTCAAATTGCACATGGTTTAAGACCTGGCAAATAATTATTGTTTGAACCGATTAGGGTTGTCCAGCATTTTTTTAGAATCCAATAAAATGAGGTCGGAACAATGCATTGTAAATCTGAATTAGAGTATCAAATCATAATTTTGTAATAAAAAAGCTGAATATAAAGAAAATGTGTACAACAATTATTGTAATTATTTAACATCAATTGTACAACAAATCAAATATGAAAATCACCTGGAAACATGCAGTAACATACTATATTCCCTGTTTTGAGCAGCAAAATCTTGTTTCAATTTAAGTAATGTTTTTCTATATATATGCATGGATGAATTTAGTCACACCTGAACATTAATTTTAAAATAAATGACATCATACTGGACAGTAGCAATTGTTTTAAAGTTTTTTTTGCAGTCGCATTTTAAAAACTCAAATTTTGTTCATATTTGCAAAATATTTCACTTTTAGGAGTGTTTGAATCAATTAAAAAGACAATAAAAAACTACTGAACAACCCTTATTGTTTATAAAGGGTATTGACATTGTTAAAAACCTACACATCCTGATGAAATCCCTTAATATTTACTTTTGACCAAACAGCTCTTTATGGTCTATCCTTAACTTACTAGCAGTGACTAAAAATATTTGTAAAAATAATTTTTATAAAACCATATACAGTAAAAACGGATATAATAAAATCTTTTCAAATCACAGTAAGTTGATAAAATTTAATAGATACAAAAGCTATTGCAGCACAGAAATTAGCTTTGAAGAATAATAAGAAACGGTAATATTTGAAAACATCAAACACTGCATTAAAAAATTCACAAAAACAATATGCAAATGTTAATAAATGCAATAAACAAAACAATTCTATAACATAAGTGACATAATAAAATGCAATTCAGGATGGTAACCTGATGGTAACTGGATGTTCAACTGTTGATTGAATATCCCTTTTAACTGACTAGCGTTGAATAAAAATATCAGTAAAAATACATCTTTATAAAACATATACAGTAAAATGTGTATAATTAAATCTTTCCAAAACACTTTGTGTCATTCAACAAGAAAACAGAAGTCTAAAACTGTATAAAATCTGCTTTCTACAGCTATGTTCAAAATATTTTAAGGTAGCAAAAAGGCATCCGAGATAAAAAAAAATATATATATATATCATTACCCATTTTTAAATTGCACAGTATTTTGAACATAATCCTTTAAGCTTTTCTCAAAATCCTTTAAGCTTTTACTCTTTGCAACATTAATCTATCTCAATTTTGCACTTCTGTAAATCTATTGTTACAAATCGTATTAGTTTTCCCATATAAAAGGATAAAAAAACATATAATTTCATAGAATTCACATCTTAATATGCCATTTAGCATTTTCAATATGATTTACTTAAAATATTAACTGCATAACATTTTGATGTTATCAATTTTTTAAAAATTTTTTATACATTTCAGGGTGAAAGTTTTAAAGGAGAAATACAGTGTAATGATAAATCTATAAAGTTAATTCAAAAACCATGTATAAAAAGGGGTTACTATAAAATTTGTAAATCAGAAGTTTATATAACTAAATCTTCTTAATTTTTCTTTTCGTGTACATCACTGTGTGTACTCATTTTAAAAATAATTCTATTGAGTTTCACTAAAGCTTTCACACATTTATACATTGTTTTGAATTGACTCTTTGCACCAGCTTATGTAAGGTATTCATGTAAAGTAGGATCGAATTAAAATGAATATAATAGTTATATTCCAAAAATCATTAAAAAATTTACTTTAACAAAGTTAAAACTAACTTTAGAATAGTTTTGAAAACAAAAATTACAATGAAGGCCATTTAGAATTCTTACTTCCAAATCTTGCATCTTGTCAAATGCTTACCAAATCCAAGATATTCCCTTTTGGTTTCTTTTCTATAAAGAAGAACATAATTTTAGTCATAACACATAAAATATATAAGAAATTATCTCAATATCAACCTTATACACTCATTACAATTTCTCAAACCATCATTACCACTTTTGCAGTAGTATATGGCATCAAAATGTTATTTTTCTGGCAATGACTTAAACAAAAAAATTGCTGCAATATCTTATTAAAATTCTAACTTCATTTACTATAAATGTATTTTACCATTTTTTTTATATTTCCAAACTTTGAAAATTAAACTTACAATGAGAAAAAGGGCCATGTACTAAATGGATAGATATAATTGATGTAGTTTAGTGTAAATTTAAAATTTTCTAACAATTATCATGTTTAACAATAAATTTAAATAAAATATTATAGTTATTTTAGGTAAATTTAGAAAGTTTTCTATCTGACCTAACCAAAAAAATTACAAATTCCTAACAATGACAAAATACAGATTTTTGCAATATGGCTAAAATAAAATGAGTTTAATTAAAACTTATTTTTAAATAAATACAGAGACTAAAATAACACATAATATCATGCTAAGAGGTTATTATATAGTAGGATGCTGAGTTTTTCCAGGACCACATATATAACCTTTTAGGGAAAAAAAGTTATGTATTGATTTTAAAAAAAATCAGGAGAACTTTAATACTATAATATTTAAGATTGTAATTAGATACTATGATAATTTTCTTCTCTCATACTATATAGTAAAGTTACTAGTACAGTAGAACCATGATTATCCATCCCTCTTTTATCCGGAACTCTCTGTTAACCGCGACCGTCTCCAAGTCAACATAAAAAAAATTTATCCAACAAAGTCATTTTCGGTTCTTTACCACCCCCTCCCCTCCCCCGTTTTAGAAATAGACAGCAATTCTTAGTGAGGGATATTCGGTGATACTGAAATTGGCAAACTTTCGCGATTGAAAATCGGAATTATCCGGTGCGATTCTGAAATAGGAATTCTGCACCAATTCACCAATCAGAAAATTATTGGGGTTTATGAAATCAGTAAACTGCTGTGATTGTAAGATAGCAAAACTTTCACAACTAAAAAGTAAAAGCGAATTTCTGGCAATCTTAAATTTTCAAAAAACTTCGAGAATCTACTGAAATCGATTCTATATCCATACTATAAAACAAAAAATAAGCACTTACTCCAGAACTCTCTTATAAAACATTATTTTAAATTTTTGAGCTCTTTCTTTTTGCCAAGAAGTCTCTGAGATAACACTAAAATTCTATGTTTTACTACTGCAAAACCAGCAAGGATTTCGGACGGCAGTAATTGAGGTCTCCGGACTATCGGCGATCCTCTGTACCAAAAGTTTTATTATTTTATGAACATTATCTGTTATCCAGAATTTTCAATTATCCGACCTACCCCCAGTCCCAATTAGATCGGATAATCGAGGTTCTACTGTATAAGTTTTTAGGCAATTTACCTCTATTTAAAGTATGGCAATCAGCATTAGGAATAGTTACTCCAGGTCTTCTTCACGTGATGTTTCATCATTTTCAAGACTAAAGTCATCCGACGAAAATGTTATTCTACTAATATTGGCAAGGTTTCTTTTTAAACCATAATTTGCGAGTTGGATGCCAATATTAGAACGCTTGGGGGTAGAAGTTTTCGGTGGGCGATTATTTACATCATCGTGACAAACTCTGGGATCTGATGGTACATATGTACTTATTCTACCAATCTTTGAAAGGTTTCTTTTTAGATCATAGTTTGCAATTTGGATCCCAATGTTAGATTTCTTGGGGGTTGAAGTTTTGGGTTGCTGATTATTTACATCATCGTGACAAACTCTGGGATCTGATGGTACATATGTACTTATTCTACCAATCTTTGAAAGGTTTCTTTTTAGATCATAGTTTGCAATTTGGATCCCAATGTTAGATTTCTTGGGGGTTGAAGTTTTGGGTTGCTGATTATTTACTTCATCTTCCAAAATTCTGGGATCCGAAGGTACATATGTGCTTTGCTTTGTGTTTATACTTGCTTCATTATCCATTTCTTCATCAAAGTAGCTCCAGCTCATGGATTCAGAAAAAGAAAACTTTATTTCGCTTCCCTGAGCTGGATTTTTTTGTCGCAAAGTGACAAATGGATGAAAAACTGGAGAATTTACTGATGAAAGGCTCGTGTCTGTTGGAGGATTCACAAGTGATTGAGTGCTATTGTTTTCGTTTAAATTCACACACTCTTCTGTGATGTTGTCTTGGTGTAAATGGACTGATAGTTTTTTTACTTTGATAATAAGCTTGCGATTGCCTAAAATACGAGGGCAAGCTATTTTCTCTAACAATTCTTCAGATGTTAGATTGGCAATTGAAACTTCATTTACATAGAAGTTTAGTTCGGAGAGAGGCCTAGAGCGAAGAACAAATACTAACCCTAACATTTCCGGATGGCACAACTTTATGTGTGAAATCGTTTTAGCGGTAGTTAAAAATGTGGACGAACATAAATTGCATTGTTTCTGGATAGCGGAAGGGAATGCCATATCTGGAAGGGATGATAATTTGTCTGAAAGTTCTTCCACTAAAACCAAACAGCTAGCTTTATTTTTCGAGATCTTTTCGATAACATTATTACCTAACATTTTTGTATCACATAAGTATTTGCAATCTCTTGCTGGAAATTTAACTTTAGAGTCACTATTTATTGTTTCATAAAGTTTATTAACAATACTAGCAATTTCTGAGTGAAATAAAGACAAATGCTTAGAAGCCCTACCCACCGGCTCCCGTAAGCAAGAACAAACTTGGCAAAGTTTCGTATCAGTAGAATTTTTGTACTGATTCTTTTTTCGATTATTACCGCGTCCCATTTCTAATTATTTAATACGGAAACTTTTTTTTATTTCGTACAAAAATCAAACGAAAAAAAACAACGAACCACCGCTAAAAGTTTCGAAAAGAGAACATGAAACACAAGAAATAAGATTGGTAGTATTGCCATTCCTAAATTTCAAAAAGGTTGCAAGTTAATTGAGCAAAGAAATTCAGTGTTGAGGGATAGGTTATGGCCCAAAAATTAAGTATTTTTCTACAGAAAAAAAATTCAGACGTCCTATTCTTTGCTGTCGCAATTAAAATATAATGGTTAGTTTTAAAATAACAGCAAGAAACAAGAGATCATAGAGTTAGGAAGAAGATTTAGATGCTGACGGGCAAAAACCGGGTAGCCAAGTGAAGCCATCGATCGCTGGGTAGAAGCCTAAAGCCCATGTCACACGGTGTTCCGTCTTCTTAGACCTGCTCTGACAGGGTTGTCTGACTCAGGGGCGGCGGCAGCAGAGGGGCTAGGGGGGCTCAAGCCTCCCTGTCGGGCAAGGCTAGCCCCCCCCCCGTCGGGGAAATTTTGAATTTCGTCGGGGTAAAACTAACTTATGATATCGGAAAAATTTGAGTCGGAAAAAAAAACTTTTAACCGTTTAAAAATTCAACACTGTTTCGCATTTTCCACAACTGTCGTCTCAGTCGTGGTTCGTACCCTTCTTCAATTGACCTTGAGTGCATCCACTAAGCGGCGAAATGTAATTTCTCTTTTATCGTCCCACCACCCCAAACAGTGGTGGTGTAGCTGTAGAAACCCTCTAAAAGCTGAGAAAAACAAAAACAAAAAAAAAAGACGTTCTTCTGAGTTTTCAGCTAGTATCATATGTCACCACTGCTGACAAATTTATGGCCTCAGGGAACTTGTCGTGGGGTGCATAGTTGACCTTCGTAGGAAGGTTCATTACCACTAAATATATATATATATATATATATATATATATATATATATATATATAATATATATATATATATATATTATATATATATATATATATATATATATATATATATATAATATATTATATATATATATATATATATATATATATATATATATATATATATATATATATATATATATATATATATATATATATAATTTTAATTTTAAAAGAATGATTTCCTCGATTATTGATATTTTTTTGTGTTAAAATTAATAGCACACATTTGTTGTTTGTGCTCGTCTCGGCACGTAAAAATTGCTACGCAGTTTGAAATCTCCTTTAAAATGTTGTTTTCAAAATTGCTTTCAAATTTTGTACTTTTTTTTTTAAATACGAAATTGTATATCCTAATTGTTTTTACTCTCAATTGCCAAAGTGCAAATAATGAGTACCTATGGCTCTTTTTTTCTAAAACATTTAAATAACACTCAGTTTAATGACTTTATGAATTAATCAAAGTAAAATAATGCCCAGCTAGTATCATAGCTTAATAATAGACAATCACAGCTTAATAATAGACAATAACCTTATTGTAGTGTATTACAGCCAAACTCAACTTTAAGCGCATTGCGCTTGATAAAAGGATAATGTTTTCCTAAACTCTATGCAACATTCAGGAAAAGTAAAATAATTATTTTTTAATATTATTTGTAGTGGCCAATATAATGTTAGGTTTCTATTTGTTAATTAATACCTATTTTAATTGAAAGCCTAGATTTCCACTACACACACTTTTTAATTTTTGCTTTAAAGTAGGATGTTTAATAGTTCATTAAATAGTTACTAAAGTTAATAGTTTAAAATCATTCTAATGAAATTATTTAATTTCTAACGAAGGAATTAATATTTAATATAATTTTTAATTAATTACAATTAATTAGCCATTTAAGTTAATTAAAACTAATTAACTATATTAATAATAAAATGATTATTAACTTGATTTTTAATTAATCATAACTAATGTAGTTTTGGCTAAACCCTAAACCAAGGAGGCAACATCGAACTTTTGTAACGAAATTTGAACCGCGGTCAAGTGACGATGGAGACGGGAGGAGGGTGATACTAATGAATTAGGCTCTCGAACTAAGTTGCATTATGGGGCCCATAAATCCTACCGGCCGCCCCGGTTGTATTGAAACAACACAATATTGTGTAATTTGCAATTTTTACACAATACCGTGTTTCCATTTGTGTAGTTTGAATACCATATTTTTCTTAATGTGTTTCTGCATAAGGTTATCTCATGATAAAATTTTCATACGTAATTCGCCCAACTAAAACTTAAAAAAGAAAGTTTATAAGATTATTTAAAGAATTTTTTTTCCACTTTAAAGATATATATTTCGTTCGTAGGAAAACGGACAGTTTAAATTATATGTTTTATTAATTAATAATGCGCGTATAATTTAATGCAAAGGTCAGTTAAAAAAAACAGAGTTTAAAATTTTGCTATTAATTCGAATTAAATAAGAGAAAAAATTAAAATATAATATCTGTTTTTCTAACTTTTCTGACACATTTAATTTGTAACAAATATTGTATATATCAACAATAATGCATCAAGAATATTTTTTAAAAAATACACTGATTTTTATTTTAATGCAATATATTTCATTAAAAATGTCCGGTTTGTCCTATTTAGTTCATTCTGTAAAACTAAAAGGAAACGCTGCTTCCTCTTTGTGGGAGGACAAGAATATATCCTTTGAAGGCAAGGAGGTAACACCTTCTAAGACTGTTGGTGTCTAAGGTGTTGAAGGAGGACTGTGGGGGGGGGGGGGGGGGGGGGGGGGGGGGGGGGGGGAGCCGTCCACCCTAACTTTATATCTTTCTACCACCACCTCATCGGCACAAAACGAAGGTTCCAGTATCAATTCACGTCTTGTTTTTCTTGGAATTTTTTTGTAGGATGCACAACCCCACCCCGTCTCTTAGCCACATAGCCAGTCTCTCTGTGACTAACTAGAAAGCGCGGGAGCGGGGGTCTTTTGGAAAATAAACACACACAAGGCAGCTCGTTCGTACTTGTACTTGTTATTCATTGTCGAACTTATTAAAAGCCCTAGAAAATCCAATAGTTTGAAGTGTATTTCACCTCTATTTTTTATAAAAAAAATCATATTTTGGTTCAAAAATTAATTAATGTAACCAAAAATATAATCAATTCTTACAAAATAAATCGCGTATTTGATAAGTCTTCACTAATCATGATATTGAGGTAAGTGACGATTTGTTATATTTTATGTAATTATTCATTATCTGTATTTTTTAATTGTTATCATTTTTGCATTTTGTAGTAGCTATATGATGTGAAGCTTGTTTGTTAGTTACCATTTTTTTTAAATAGGCAGCCTTAGATTTATTTACCCAAAACGTGAAATTTTTTGTTAACTTATACTCCCGTAACTTAAAATCCTCATTAACTTTATAAAACATCAGTAACTTTTAAAAATCCGAAATAAGTGTTTAAGCGTGTTTTTTTAATAGTTACCATGTGTTTAAGTTCATCATTAATGAAGAAATTTGACTTCTTATGATAAAATTTTATTTTTTTTGTAAAAATAATTAAATTTTTTATTAATAAGTTATAATTAATAATTTTTTAAATTTTTCAGTACTAAGTTATGCAAATTAATGAATGTTATTGGTTTTAAAATAATTTTTTTTTAAATGGAATAATTTAATTAGTTATAATTATTAATATTCATTAATTTGCATTTTCAGTTAAAAACTCATTTATAATTATTTAAGGAATTTTTCTTTAAACCGAGTCGGCAACTTCAAAATTCGTAAACCCCCCCCCCCCCCTGGAACAATCTTGGCTATGCCACTGATTCTAATAGTTATCATTCTATGTGTAACACTACCACGGTATTTTGGAGATAAGACAAAAAAAAAATGTAATCTGGAAGAATCCTAGACAGGGTCACCTTGATTTTGTGTCCAATACGTACAGTTTTGTTGAGGAAATCAGCACTAGCTGAATTTACCAACACGTAGGGAATACTTAGAGCTAAAAAATTTTTTGTAATTTTAGCCAAATTATTTAAATAAGAAAAATAAGGGCTTCATACTTTAAAAACCATGGAAAATTAGATGTTTTTAGCCCATTGGAAAAATTTCAGAGTTTAAGCCATGTTTGTACCCCTTTTGTCAAAATGTGCCCCCCCTAAAAAAAATCATTTGGCAATAAGGCATCCTACTGTTTTTTTTTTGTGGAAATTTTTTTGAGGATTGTATCGATTTTAAAAAAAGAAATCTGTATAGTAGCGCATTTAGCTTTAAAAGTTTGAAATAGAATTTTATAATTGAAACAAAAACTTTTTAATCGATTTCTAAATTTTTTGATGAATTGCGTTTTTTTTTTATTATTGAATATTAATAATAACCTTGGAAGTGTTCACGGTTTATGTTGATTTTGGTTATATTTGGACCAATTCGAGAATGAATATGTTAAAAAAAACTTTATTTTTTAATTATACGACGCCCCCCCGTCGGGTACGCCACCCCCACCCGTCGGGCAATTCCTAGCGCCACCACTGGTCTGACTGCCCAGATTCTGACGTCACACGTTCCTGGAGGGGTTATTGTGAATGATATTTATCGCTTTTTTTGGCAAAACTTTTTCAATTAAAAAAAATTTTTTTACTTATTTCAAATCACGTTTACTCTCTGACCAAGACATAAATCCTTGTTCGGTCTGCAATTGCCATTCCCCCTGTGCCCCCATTGGTAAAAAGAGTAATCGTCCCGGCGGATCTCTATCCCTTCGGTGGCAGCAGACAAGGAGCAAACTACGATAACACGATTTCGTAGTGGCCACCTATGAACATTGACATATAACAACAAAAAAAAGAATTCCCCAAAATTTTACCAAGGTTCCAAAAGGCCAATCCACTCCGGAGCACATCCCTGAGTGCTTGGGGCTCGATAAAGAAGATCTTCTTAGCGACCATTGTTGATTATTGATTTTTTGGAGTGTGCAATATCATAGACCTAGTCTAGCTCTGCTGATCAACAGGGATCAGCAACAACTCTCTGACCAATCACACAAACCCGAATATATGTCTCCAACCAACCAATTATCACGTTTTTACCACTTTCTTTCACATGGCACCGATTTTCTATAGTCTGGCTGTCACAACGTAGCATCCCAAATATTTTTATTGTGGAACAGTCCACTTTGTAAAAGATAGATAGAGAGCTTAAAGGAGTCAGGGTTGCCAAATCGATTTTGACTTAAACGTCAATAGATTTCCATCTGTAGCATGCATTATTTAACTTATTCAATATCACCTCAGGAAAACGCTAAACGCTCGGGAAGAACGTAAAAAGAAACTTTGGGTCCGAAAATTTTGAATGCCGGCGAATTTGACCGCGGAGAATTTGCCTTGGAGAATTTGCCCGCGGAGAACTTGACTGATAGCGATTTTGGATAGGCGCTGCCGGATTTGGCGCTTTTCCCCCGTTCAGAGATTTTTCTCATCTCAAGTCAATGGAGGTTTTTTTCTTTTAGGGAGGTCTTTTTCTTGAGAATTCGATTCGGTTGGAGGGGGGGGGGGAGAACCGGTCAACTGACATGTGACACTTGAAAGTTGCATAGAGTTGCATGAAGTTGCATAGACGGTGACCTCAAAGCGTTTTCCGGATGCGGATCATCGAAAGATCTATTATAT
>JAFNEN010000504.1:0-132500 GCA_019343175.1 Oedothorax gibbosus
AGGTGTCGACCTCGCGACTTGACCAGGGTTCTAAATTACGAGGCATTATTGGCTGTGTTAAAGCTTCTATAGGAGGCTAGAAATAGGCAGCCGGAAACGATTACCTTACTAACTTAACTAAGAACCAGCGAAGACGAACCCAATAACGAAATAGGCAAGTTTCTAGGTTTTCTGCCCCGTTCGTTTCTGCTGCAGTGCCGTGTATTCCCCCGCGTTTCGTTATTGAACCGGCTCGTTTGATGCCCTGTTCAGTGAATCACACACCTCACTCCACGTTTCTTCTAGCTTAATGCCTACATAGGAGACTTTTGCGACGGACACGGACCCTTTGCTTGCCCTGGATTTTCTGAGAGTGTTTTGACTCATGGTCATTGTTTATATTATAGCTTCCGCTAGACAGTTATTGAACCGGCTCGTTTGCAGCCCGGTTCAGTGAATCACACACCTCCATTGAGCTAGAAGAAA
Source organism: Oedothorax gibbosus (assembly GCA_019343175.1). Taxonomy (NCBI): domain Eukaryota; kingdom Metazoa; phylum Arthropoda; class Arachnida; order Araneae; family Linyphiidae; genus Oedothorax; species Oedothorax gibbosus. Next base: position 466 of record JAFNEN010000504.1, read on the forward strand.
CGTGGAGTGATGTGTGTGATTCACTGAACAGGGCAGCAAACGAGCAGGTTCAATAACGAAACGCGGAGGAATACACGGCACTGCATCAGAAACGAACCGGGCAGAAAACCTAGAAACTAACCTATTTCGCTATTGGGTTCGTCTTCGCTAGTTCTTAGTTAGTGATCCACATGGTTATTTCTTAAAAAAGTTGGAATTTAAAGTTAAAGAAAGTTTATTTCTTTCGAACTAAAAATGTTAAAATACATTTAGGAGCCCAAGTCAATATGATAGAGGGGTCTCATACAAGCATTGCATACCGCCGTATTCACCAGTTCGAGTCAAGTAGCAGGATATCCCTAGAACATGAATCCTGCGAGTGAGGGACAACTTGAGGGTTATTGAAAATTCGTATTCGCAACCGCGAGATTTATCTGGGTTTCACCTCTCAAGTTTCTTCTCCGGGTTTCCCTCAGATTTTGTAACAAGAAATACCATTGGTCAAGAGGAGTCACGTGACGTTGTTTACTAGTAAAGATATTTCTCACGTGTTCTAATTTCGAATTTTGCAGCGTGAGACAGATCGCGATCACGTCTTTAAAAAATGGCTGAGGCGAAGAAAATAAACTTTATGCCAGATGATACTGAAGCTTTAATAACTTTAGTTCAAGAATATAAAGGAATATTGGAAAATAAGAAAACTAATGCCTTTATAATTATCAATATGTATATGTATAAATATTTAACCAAGAATATTAACCTGCTAGCTGCTAATTATATTTTATAGTGGCAAATACAAGTATGGTTATAATATCCCCTTGTTATTTGTATTTTATTATCAAGTTTGTAAGCATTTTTGTGCATGACTAAGCAGCACACAACTTTTAAAACAGCTTTAGTCAAATTTAAAGATACGTTTTTAGATGGATTGTACAATAAAAATTATCATCGCATCAAATTTGGTATCAATCCAAATCACGTTGAAAATGTATTTAACTTTCTAATATGCTGTACTTCTACAATGAAAAATCTTATAAAGATCAATTAAAATGGATTATAATCACTAGTTTGTAAGAAGAACCCGATAAGCTATGTTTGTTTTGATTTTGAACGTTTCTCCAAGATATCCCTCTGAAAACCCACCGATATTGGTGGGATAACCCGAAGAGCCGATTCGGCTCCTTATCTCTCACTTTTGGCACAACTCGCACTTGTGAATAAGGAATTCGACGAAACCCACCGATCTATCCCCCAGACGGGGAAACCTCCGGGTGACTCGAACTTGTGAATACGGCCGATACAAGTGTAGGGAAATTAGTCCTTTTCTGCCCTGTTCGCTCAAAAGGGTGTGAGTGGGTTTTCGGCTTGCTGACACCTCACTCCAGTTTCCCTTCTAGCTCAATGAATAAAATAAACATTTTCAATATTTTCGTTAAAAGTTTTATTTAATTTTTTCAGCAGATGGCATCAGGAAAGTAAAAAAAAAATGATCGGATTTGAGCGAAAGTGGTGTATTTTTTTCAGAATATTGAAATTTTCTCTAAAAATAGAACATTTTGAGCTCTGAAAGTTCAAAATCTGTAACTTTAGTATGAACTACACATTTGTGCCAAGTTACGAGTCAAACAAATGTCTAGTTTATGAGTCTATAAGAAACATACACACAAACACACACATAAAACTTCATTTTTATTATTATAGATATTTGATATATATTGTGATAGAACAAAAGTACAGCAATCATGTCGGGTTTAATTAAAAAAAAAAATTAAGGATCTTTCTGTTCATATGGTAGTTTATTTTTCCTAAAGTTTGCAATGTCTGTCATAAATTTTAATAATATACAAACTTTACTAAATTGACTATTCTGACATTTCATTCCGAATATTATCACATATGAATAAATTAAAAATAATTCTTAAAAGATGATTGTGTATAATCTTGATTGATAAGAATTAATTGAAGAATTATTATAATATTATATACACCACATTTGTAGACCATTGTTGAGAATTACAGTTTACCGAATTCTTAATCGTTTTATACTAGGATCTTAATTATAATCTGCTATCAAGAAAAAAAATATGCTAAATATATAAAGCAAAACTTGTTTGAAATACTTATAATTCAGTTATCTTTTTTTCCCCCTGCATATATTGTGCTTAAGTTGGTTAATATGAATTAGGTGTATTCTTTCAATTGGGTGTACTTCACTTCAATATTACATTATTCTGTTCGGTTTCTCAAAACATATTGTGTAGGTCAATTTGAAATCATTAATAAAATGTGATTTTCTTTAAGGATTTTGATATACAAAAGAAAGCTGAGAGGATATTTCAAACAAAACAATCCTTTCCGTCTTTGCAGTAAGTATTTTTTTTATTGCTCAATTAAATAACAGTTTCACTTCACATATTTTGGCCTTCCAATATCACGCCTTTGCAGGTAAATTCCCTGAGCCGAGATGACATTTTTCGTGGCACTTGCTACTATAGTCCTTACAATTACAGTGCAAGCTTGGCTTCCCATGTGTGGTTATCTGGGAAAGGATGCGAGTGCTGCTGTCTTTAACCTACTTGGTTTGAGGCTCTGCTGTGAGGTTAATCGCAAGTGCTCTCCAAACACAAGTAGGGTGGGGGGAAATGAAAAGAGTGTCCCTCACACCATTTCCTGGAAAACCACACAAAACTTGCAGTGCAATCGTAAGGCTATAATGGACAAGTTGCATGAAACGCGAAATTCAGAATAAATGTTTTTCTGGTACATTAGAAGCTACAGATTCCGAATATAAGCTTAAATATTCACAAATGTTTAATTTCAACAAAAAATGCATTTGAAATTTGCCGAAAATGTACGTCACTGAAAACAGCACTGACATCAAATGTTATGTTTTTGGCGATGTTTCGATCTCTATGCTTTAACACACTTTATAAAATAGTAAACCGTACAATTTCTGCGAAACCTCATTAAAAGAAGAAAAAATTATTTTTAGCCAGTTCACACACATATCAAGGAATTTAAACAGCTTGTTCCAAGTTTGGTTGTTAGTTAAAATACACACACTAGAGCGCATATGAGCTATTGCAGAACTATTGACTGTTGGATCTGATCGGAATAGTCGGGTGAAATTGTTCAACGTTTAAAGAAATTAATTGGAATGAACATGACATGTTTCTGTTAAATAGCATAACTTTTTTAAGAGTTTGATAAGGATAAAAGCAAGTTTCACAGTTTCAAAAGCGATACATTGAAACGTGATACAAATAACACACCAAGAACAAAAAAAAAAGCCAACCGTGACGTCATTTGTTACGCTAAGAGAGGTTTAACAGGAGTGACGTATCACTAACTTTAAAAATGAATTTAAAAATAAATACAACTTTTAAACCAGAAATACATGAGTTTTAGAGGTTTTTTAATATGCTTAATCTAATAAAAATGTTTCTGGAAAACACTGTTATTGTCCATTGTGAAGCTCCAATAACAATCTGGGAAATCTATGAATATTAAACTATGTTGTTGTTTTGGTTAATCTATGATCTTCACGAAACCTCACTGTCGATACCATTTGAGTAAATATACATAAATAGGCACTCGATAATTAAGAATATAGAAAATTTTCGCTGTAAATAGTATGTAAATAATGTTTTAGTGTTCGTGTTTCATTTTTTAATTCGTATTGTGAAAGGACAATGTGATAATTGTATTTCTTTTCTTATTAATAATTATAGAATGCAGATTTTGCTAGAACTTTGGTTATTTGCCAAAGTATTTTAAATTTTTATTTCTAAGTGCATTATAATATCTCAAAAAAAATTTAAGTACCTTCTTAACTATTTATTCAATGCAAAAATTAGCCTGAAACTATGCCTAACTCAGGGGTGCCTACAAGGGGGGGTCAACGACGCAGACTGCGTCGTTGAAATTTTAGGGGGGGGGGTTGAATTTTTTATAAAAATTATTACTAAACAGCCTATCTTGATAAAAAAAACTTAGCTAACTCTGATTCTTACTCATTATCTGCCCCCCCCCCCCCCCACCAGCCGACGCAACACCGGGGGGGGGGGGGGGGGGGCTCAGAACTTGTACTCTGGCGAATTTTTATTTGGTTTAAAATAAAACACAAAGTGGCAAGATAATCTAAAGTGGCTCCAATTTTTTTTACATTTTTGCCTTCAAAGAATAGGGATGGGCAACCATAATTCAAAGCAACACCAGGGAAAAAAGGAGTTATAAATTATGTTCGTTGGCGTCTTCCAGACGATACGATTTCTGACAATTATTTCCTATAAACAATCCGATCACTGTAACAAAGTGTAAACACTCGTAAATCGCACGCAGTTTATAAAACATTTCGGTGAATTGATGACGTTCGCATTATAGTTTGCCAATGGAATCAATGAGATATTCCCGCCATATTTTGCAGCTGGCTCATAAATCTTTCGAACTTAACTTTGTATAACATTTTTACGCATTAATGACCTTCGGATAATATTTTTGACTTTTTCCCGCCAAATTAGACTCGAAGCCAAAATAGCTAAATGATTGCTTGAGAATCAGTAGGAAAATACTTGTCGTCTTGTCTCAAATGTGACGGGTCTGGGTAATTGAAGATAATTAAATAGTGCAATTCCGAGTTTCACGGTAAGAATTTTGTTATATTTAACTTTAATTTTTTAAATTTTAGGTTTTTTTTAAGTGAAGCAATCTCTGTAAACCTTATAAAATAATTCTAATGTGTTTGATAATGTCAAATGTGTTGCATTAAATAAAAAGCTATACCAAGATAAACTTTTTTTATGCATTAAGAATTGAGGGAATGAATTGGAAGCCGTTTTTGAATGGATCACGTCTCCGGCTATTTTTATTGTTTTAAAAAATAATATAATTACATAAATTTTGAGCGGAATTTTTTACCAATTATTTAGATTCCGATAGCTTTGGCTGTAAAGAAAACCTTTTTAAAGGAAAATTAAAAATAGCTTGTAATTCCGTATTATAAGATATTCCAAAAGGTGCTTCCCTTTTTCGATTAGGGGCAACTCTGCTTTGACCTATCAGTAGAAAAATATTTAAGAAGAAAGTCAGTACTGGGGTTTTAATTCTTGGGATAAAGTTAAGTTACCCCATTCGATGGTACTTGAAATATCATTTTACTATAAGGTTTTCTATATACACCGTAAAGATGTAGTTAGAGGCTACTTTGGTTAGGTACTCCCATTTGCCCATATAAATAAAAAATCCTCACCGGTTTTTTTAGGGGGGGGGTAATAATTTTCTAGGGGGGGGGGGGTGCGTCGTTAGCTCTGGGGGGGATCGGCACCTCTGCCTAACTGTTAGCCTAAACTGTTTTTGAAAATTTTCAACTGCTGGTAACCTGTTTTTGTACTTTTTATCAAATAATTACTTAATAAAAAAAACTTGTCCAAGACTTATTTAAATCACAAATAAATTGAGTTAAAATCACAAATAATCAAAGTTCTAGTTTATTCTTAATATAAAATAATCTTGCTCAAAAGGCTACTTATGTGAATTTTGTTCGTAAGAAACAATATCTCAAAAACTTAACATGTCTTTTAAAATATGTAAACATCCAGACTTATTCAATTATAATTAAGATATTTATGGAATGTTAATCAAAGACTAAATCATACTTCAATATTATTAAAAATCTTTATAAAATTTTCAAACATGTCATTTGAAATTATACTTAAGTTATGTAGTTTGAAAAATATGTCACTATATCTAAATAAATTATATATATATAATTCATTTTGTCTCACCTTTGAATGCATCAAATATTATAAATAATCTTAAAGTTAATTGTTATAGTTATCAATTGTAAACTTGTTAAGATCTATTGTTACAAAGTTTCTAATTAAATCTCATATTTGATTAATATAAACAGCGTATGGAGTGTTTTTTCTTTAAGGTTAATCATTTTCATGATCAAGCATTAAATAGATAAACTTTTGCTAAAGAATACATTAAGGTAAAATTATCTACTGGTAGACGTAATTCAACACTGCAAACAAGGAAAACTTAAAATGTTTATTTAAAAAAAAATACAACATTTTACAAACATTACAGAATTTGCAAATTGAAAAATAAATGTGACAGTGTTCAGGTTCTTACCTACTAAACAAAATGTTTAAAACACATGAAATATTTAAAAAACACAAAAGTATTCAAATTTGATTCTATTAAAATCTTGGCGTTTCATCCTCTTCAAAGCCAGAAAAAAATTACTTTATTTAATGTTAAAAATATATATGTTTTTTAATTATACAATGTTCAATTTACTGATATTCTATACACCTTATCTTTGGTAATAATGAAAATACATGTAATAAATTCGGTATATTTTTGTATTAGTTAACAGTTTGATTAAGACAATTTATGATGATTATATAGACTTTATGTCTGTAACAAGATTATAAAAAATAGAAAGTTTACTAATTTCTCCTAACGACATTTATTAATAATGCAACATCTACAATATGAGCTTTTTATATTATACCATGCAATCAATATTTTTTCATAACTTAGTTCTTTTTTTACATTTAATTAATTAAAAAAATTTTTTTAATTTTATAAACCAATAGAGTTCCACTATAGACTATATAATTGAAATATGTTCAGTAGATGTATCTAAACATTCCGCAAATTCAATAGCAGTTAATTGATTTGTACTTAGCATTTTAATACGACATCATATACAACTGGAAATCATATAGTATTAGGCAACTGGGGTGAGAGATCACTTGTGGTTTCACTTGCATTGGCAATCGTGTCGGAAAAAAAATTATGTCCGATATTGAAAATACCGACCGAGAGGGAAAGTTTTTGTTTTACTCCAGTTTTTTTTACACAGGAAGAATAACAGCAAAAAAATCTAAAATAGTCCTCGATGGTTAAAAATGTAGACCTTTACGCGGAAATAGTCTCTTTTAACTCAAATTTTCCTAAAAAAGTCACCATGTTCGCCTTCCCTTCAAAATAATTGCTTTAGTAGCCTAAATAGTCTCTAGCGGCAGCCCTTAAAACGTATCAAACCAATTTTTTTTGCTAAAAAATTATGTTTGTTAGTAGGTAGGTACTTAAAAATTTCAGGACGATGTGTGAACATTAAGGACAATTCAGGACCCCCAAACCAATTTCAGGATTTTCAGGAAAGCTACGACCCCTGGACGGAGTGTGCCTTAAAAACATCTCATGGGCTTTAACATGGGAAATGAAAGGACGAAAAGTGTTTGACTTCCTCTACAAAAACAGTACATAATGTGGGATTGGAGTATCGGCCAGTTGTGTGGCCGGTATGCCATTCCTACATGACGTCACTGGGTTACCTGGGAATCAGGTGATGCCAGGTGCTCATTACCTGATTGGTTGGGCGCTGGTGACGCTTTCCCAGGGGATACTAGCAGACATTTTGTTGGCAGAGAGAAAATAGATTTTTAGAGGTGAGGAGGGTTTTTTTTAAGCGCTCTCCGGAGCTTTTGTCTGAATATGCTACAACAAATAAAGTAATATTTTCTATTTTAAAACAAAAAGTTTATTTCATTTAACAAGAAAGCCTCACCCTACAATAATGATATACTTCAATCACAATATTTACTTTTATTTTATAACTTTTTAAGTTTCAAATTTTTGGAAAATAATTTTTATTTTTTTATTTTTCACAATTTTTTTGGTACTTATGTATTACCTATTAACGCCAATGCAGTAGAAGATGTGCAAATGCGCCAATAAAAAGCAAAAATGTTTAAATTGAATTCTTAAAAGTTTTTTTGGTTTCAGATAAACTGTTTTATTTTATGATTTGTCACAAGAATTTTAGGTGTAAAGTTGACAGCACTTAAAAACTGCCAAATCTGTAGCTGCGGTGGCATTAATACACATTATCATTTTTTCTTGCATTAAACTGTTTTGTACAAGATACTTTTCAAAGCTTTTATAAGAATAACAAGCACAATTAAAAACTTACAATATTGGAATATCCAATAAGATGATAACCTTAAACAACTAAACAAAACATGTCAGAACTTCAAACAACATACTTATCAGCTGCATCATTGAATCCAGTCGCCTTAATCTCCCCACTCTCATCAAGAAGATTAACAGAAAACACCTTCCCCTCGAGTTGCTATAAGTGCAAAGAGGAGTCTTGCTGGTAACCCTAGCCTTTTTCGTCCACTTATTCTGGTACGGCGTCAGTGTGTTGATGGGATGGGACAGAAACAGCGTCCTTCATTGGCTGTGTTTCGTAGATGCTGGGAGGGCGGCTGTTGGTGACGGGCTCGGTTGGAGCAGTTTGTCCGTTGTTGGTGGGTTGTTAGTTGGTGGTGCGCCGGTTGTTAGGGAGTTATAATAGGGTTGCCTGTTGATATTTGTAAGTTAATGTAGTTATTGAAATAAGTAAAGTTAAATGCATGATACAAAGCTTTTTTTTAATGTGTAAAATAAAAATTACAAAAAAATGTGTACAAATAAAGGCTTTTAATAAAAATGGATTCTTAAATTTTTTTAAAAAACCTACGTAATTTTTGTTTTCAGAAGCCATACTTACTTAGAAAAAAAAAGCACTTGTATGTAGTGTTCATTAAATTATAAATATAATAATGTAAATTTGATGTTTATGGTTCGACTCAAATGTTAAAAATCTGCTTAGATATTTGCAAAAGTAAAAACCAAACATCAAATTTAAAAAATTAGGTTTGGCCTAAAAGTTGCTATTACTCTTATGTCTTTACTGCATATGCAGAAAGAGAGAAATACTTTAAATAAATTAGTGTATTCAATAACTTTTTTGAAAATAAAGTGTACTAAATGAATCCACACACAATGAGAACACATCGGGTTAATTGATTTGGTGAGACTAAAATAGTGAAGATATTTGTAAGCCTAAAAGGTAAATTTATTTTAATCAATGATTTAATATTTTGGAAAAAAGTATGCACACAAAAAAATGCGACAGGTGTTAAGTGATTTGCTCAAAAGGTTTTGATACTTTAGGGACTAAAAATATAAAACACTAAATATTGTGGAAGAACTCAAAACAAATACAATCTTATAACTAAATACTTAAATTAAAGGTATTTTCAGGGAACTCTATGACAGTTTTAAACCGTGAAAGGTTTTCAGTAGTTATCAAATACACCAATACAAACAAGTTCTAAAGTAGGAAGATATTAAAATTACCCAATTTCTCATTCACTTTATTCCCTGGAACCAAAACTGTGAGGCTCAGAAGAATGATGACCTTGCAATCTGCCTGGACCTATCAACCAAATCAAAAGAAAACAGAAATAAAAAAACAATATTTTACTAAGCACTATTTAGTTTTTCTGAAGTTCAGACTTTGTCCCACACATCTGGTAGCTCCGATCATCATGAAAGGAAGTGAAAAGAAAAGGACAGTGTGTATTGGAGACATAAGAAAAATGTAGTAAGAAAGCATAAAACAGAGTTATAACTCATACTTATTACTTTCTTTTTCAGTTAAACAAAATTTTAATTAATTAAATTGGAATGGTAACCATTCTTCATTTAGATCGTTTATCAAGTCTGCTATATTTTTGCTCACCATAAGAGTAATAACTCATTACGGTATATAAAAATTTATGCAATGTACAATACGATTTAGTACTGTATTTTACAGGGTTGTAGAAAAGTTTTTTTAAGTAAATATGTAGCAAGAATAAACATCCAAGTTTAATATCTGAGATAGTATAGAGGCATAGTGATTTAAAAGAGGCCCTTCACTTTATCGTGCTACAGCTCAGGGTTCAAATTAGAGACTGGGCAAGGTTCACTCAGTCTTATTTGTTGTTTTAGTAAAATGAAGCATGCTTGGCAACGCACTAGAGGTTGTACACGATGTTGTCCACCGGACCGAGACATATTTTGCTGCTGCTCACAGCGCTCGTTCCAGAGAGTGACAGCAAGCCTTGCACTACTCAGTAAGCTATAAGTTAGTTTAGCAAACATAATTTATTCTATTATCCTAGAAACATACTATACACGTTTCAAAAAGCTAAAACATCAAAATACTACTTTTGCAGAAAAATACAACATAAACCAGTTCTTAATTTTATTTAACCTTAACCTGGTTGCAGACACACTTGTCCACTTGAACAATGGTGAACTTTTCCAGTTCCTTGTTGGTCACCATATGGCTGAGTTGAGAACTCAACAGTACAAACGGGCAACTAGCGACACCATCCGAAATCCAAAGTCTGTACCGATCGTTGCCAATTCCCGGAATTTTCTTGCAGCCGAAGATTTGGAATACAGGCCCTGGGACGTCATCCCCATTAAGGATTCGGTTGATGGCCCCAGTTGAAAGATTTGGCCACATTTTTCTGAAAAATATTTAATTAAAATTAAGTTTGATTGGAAGTAGGGTTAATTGCTAATCCTTGATGGGATCACTGTTTACAATCGAATCCATTTTGCTGTTGCGTCATGTTTTGTTTATAATTCTATCTAGGTGCCCTAAGCTTCTCAGACATACTACATTTCATAGGAGAATATAGGTTAATACTTGTCACTGTCCTGGCGATTAGTGATGGGTCGGTCCGGAAGGAATGGGTCCAAAAGACCCCGTCCTTAAAAGGAACGACCAGATCCGGATCTCAAAAGTACCTGTTACTCCAATCGTTCCAACTACCTTTCTCTCTACTAATCTTCAGAACAAAGTTCATTGTCTGGTTCCAACGTGTGATCTCGTTCCAACCTCCCCCAGGGTTGTTTGCTTTCAACCAATCAGAGTGATTCCAACTGAACTCCTTTTGCAGTGACGTCGGACCCGTTCACTGATGACGTCGGACCCGATCCGGACCGATGTTAGTATATGTGAAGGTAATCGTCTCGTTCCAATGTGAGATCTCGTTCCAACCTCCCCAAGATTGTTTTCAACCAATCAGAGGGCCTCCAACTGAACGGATCCTTTTGCAGTGACGTTGGACCCGTTCCGGCCGGACCGATGTTAGTATTGTGAAGGCTGTTGGAACGAGGGGTGGAATGGGTTCTTTTGAAAGTACCCGTTCAGGACCAATGATTAGTACGGTGAAGGCTGTTGGAACGATTGGAGGAACAGGTTCTTTTGAAATGACCCGGTCCGGATCGTTGATGGTTTGCTATATTGGACTTAAATTACCTACTTTTTAAAAATAATGTTTCGATTCGTCACGGGGTGGTTCACCCAAAAGATACCCAAGCGTGTCATAATAGTGTTTATACTAAAGTATGAAAACTACCTGCATTTTAGTTGTAGTTTAGTAAGGAATGTTTGTAATGGGATTTAATTATATATGTGACGGGTGTGTTAAAGTTGCCGTCGTACAGGGCCTCGCGCTGTTTGGGAAAACTATTAGAATTTTATGTTATTACTATCTTTTTAAATAACAATTAATTGTTCAAATTCTTTTTAAGATAACATCAGAGATTTAAACTTTCAATTAATATTGATGTACAAAATTGAAAATATTCAAATTTAAATTTCTATTAAAACACTTTTTTAATAATTTAGCGGTGAAACAGTAATGTCGCACTATTGTTACACGAGTGCTATTGGCAACTGACTTCGTAATATGGAATCACGGTCAATCAACGAAGGCGACACTGAGCTGGCACCCAACGACACCAGGGATGTAGTTGTAAATTAACAGTGAGGTAATGCAACAGTAACAAATGACTAAAAATTGCCGTTTTTTAATGGGGGGGGGGGGGATATAAAATGTTCGAAAACTAGGGTAGGTACAATTTACATATTTTTAAAGGTATAAAAAACTATTTGGTAATTATTTTTTAATAAATATTAATTCCTTAGGTATAATTTAAAGTTGTAACAAATACAATGAATTTTTTAACATAGTGGCCCAGTGAAAGAAAAATGTTGCCTAGTAATATGAAAATCAAATCACTGGGAGACATTGATAGAAACCGTAATTTCTCAAAAATCCCATCCGTTATATCATAAATTGTATTTAAAAAAAAGCATTTGAAATAAAAAAAAATGGGCAAGTTGTAGCCAGTTGTTGTTTAGCAGATATTGCTCATTCAATTACAACCCTGTGACTGTGTGAGTGACTAAACACAAAAACTTTCCAACAACCAAGATTGTTATCCCCCCTACAAAACTTTTTTTCCCCTACCCCTTCAGTCTGGGCTCTCATGGTGTTATTTCATGTGACAGCCCCGGACATGCCCCTTGATAGAGGAGAATTTATCGAATTAAAAGATAAGGCATTCGTTGTAACGACAAAAAGCTGGGGATGCTTTTTATAACTGGGTACTTAGGAAGGTGGACAAAAGACTGGCATTTATCCCGTGTTGAATCTCGGTATTTTTTCTGTATCGCACATTGATGTCTTCGCTTTTTGCAATCAGTTTAAACTTATCCGAGACTGAAAGTGGGAGCCTTTTGTAGTAAACAAGCTTCGTATTTTCATCGCCGTTTTGCCTTGCTTTTTTAATTGGCTTAGTAGAAAAGCAAATGGGATTTTCTATGGAAGGAGGATCACAGTTACAATCTTTGGTAAAAGTTTCTGATCCGAGAAACATCGTAAAAGTCATTCGAAAAGCTTGGGAACTTGGAAATGGCCTGTAAATGGCCAATGTCATTGTACAACATAGGCTTCTAAAGTAAACAGGCAAAAATTTTGCTCTAATCTTATTCTCACTTAAATTAGCCTTTTGTCTTATGTTGGATATTTCTGTTTCAGGGTACATTTTTATGCTGTTTATACATTTATTTGGTTAATTTTTTTTCTAATTTTGGTGTTTAAAAGTGGCATAAACGTTTGAGGATTAACAAGGGGGAGATACGTGAAATTTTTGAATTTTTTACTTCAAATTATCGATAAAATTACATATGATTTTAAGTAACAATTATAATGCATTAATACAGCTTGAAGAAGAATTGTTTTTTATATTTAATTTTTTTTTTATTTGCTAGATTTGTGTAGTTTCTAGAAAAATATTTATTAGTGTTTCACGTACTATGCTAACATATCCTATTTCATTCAAATATTTTTATTCGTTAAAAAATTAAACCCAACATTTTATTTAAGATATTATTCTACAAATAATTTATTAACAACATGAATAAATAATATAATTGCGTGAATAATAAAATTGCATTAAAGTTCTTTCTCGTGAACAAATAAATATATTAATTTTCTATGCAAAAAAACATGGTCTACTTTTGTAACTTAAAAATGTTTTAGGTTTAAAGTAACTAAGCAAAAGAGATGAACGTATTACACCATGCATCGTCATAACAAAATATCATGAATCAAAGTAATTAAAGCCCAGCGGTAGTTTTGAATTTCTAATAAAGAACTAAAAGCTAAAATCCAAATAATCTCTACTGTATAATAAATATTTAGTCTTCCTTCCCCATCCCGTCAATCTAGCTTACATATGTTATCTTCTTCTGACTCGTGTAGAGAAACATGAAGAAGGCAGAACAGAGGTTCACATTAGCGTGACGTAATTTATGTACGGCCCCTAATGTAAAACATGACCAATGTATTGACATGATCAAAACAGAAAGTGATATAAAAAGTCACTTTTCGGGTACGCAGTTCTCCGATTTGGATTCAAAAGTAACGCAACGAGACGTTAAAAAAAGACATTTTAACTTATATGTAAAAAGCACTTACTGCCTTTTTATTAGAAATTCAGTTTCACAAGGCTGAATAGCAGGTACTTTTTAAAAAACGCACTTTTAAAATTCAAGTTATGACAAGCTTTGATTAAGACTAGCGCGCGAAATGTTTACTCTTTTTCCTTTGTCTGCGCGCGCAATAAAGAAATAAAAATGCCACACAGTTTAGTAATTCACAAAACAAAAGTGAGATATTTTTGTCCGAAAAATCAAGATAAAAAGGAAAAAGTGCTTTTAAAATATATACTTTTACGAATATGCAGCAATCTAAATCATTTTTTTTATCCCTAAGGATTTTTTTATTAAAAAAAATTGTAATAATCGGTTTTATGCTTTACGGTCTTGCTACCGAAGTGGTTTTGTTCCAAAAATATTCTAAACATTACTTTTTAACTTAAATGTTACATTGACAAAGCGATTTTGATAGACAAGAATTTAGTTGACCAACAAATATGAAGAGAACCGCTGTAAAGTTGTGGCACAAGATATTGTGCAAGTCAGTATCGCGACATTTTTGTTCAAGTTGACAAATTTTTTTTCCAATGGGGCTGCTTTATTGGCGACTAAGCCTTTGCAGACTCAGCATATTCCTCGTAAGACATTTTTTTTTGTGGCACCACCTAGGTGACTATCACTACTAATTTTGACGCTTAGATTTCAATGAATCTGAGCTCTCTGTGGATGTTAAATTATGCCAGGATTTAATTTTGTCGAGAGAACCCAAGCCAAACGGGTACTCAAGGGATCTTTTACATGCCACATAACCATGTGACATACATGCCCACGATTTTCCCATCCAGAAAATCGGACCATTCAGTCGGGGCTTGAACCGCAAACTTGGGCTTATAAGGCGTACACGTAATACCTCTCAGCCACAAGTTACAATATGTGCTTTATAATATAATTAAAGAAATATTTTTGGCATCAAATTCCAAAATTCTTTGTAAATGGTAGGGTATTTTTTTTATTATTTAATGATAGCGATACTTTTTTTCATTGCAAGATTGCTGATGGCCAAAGGAAAACAATCAAATACAAATTTTGGTTAACTCGTGTTCAAACTACCACAAAATACAATTTAATCACCACCCTCTACTAATTTAGGGGGGTAGAGTTACACGCGTCCGTAGCATTCTTAAGCTACACGTGCCCTCTGGGTAGTGCTAAATGTGTAACAATTTGTCGCCCTGTGCAGCCTTTGAAGTTCCCAGCGGGGAAATCCCTTCCCTCGCGACCTACCCAGGCCAGTCGGTGTTGCCAACTTCAGAATTAAGACTGGCCATGACTATCTTAGAAAGCACCTCCACAGATTTGGTCTGGCGGACTCTCCAACTTGCCCACTTTGTATGACTGCTGACATGAGTGGGGACCACTTGCACTTGTGTTCTGGACTTCTAGACGTAGCCGCTGTGTTTGCTGCTGAAAAATTTAGTAACTTTGTGTGTGTCTCCGAACTGTATTGGGCTGCCCGTAATAGACTAATGGCGGAACAGCCTAGGTCTGGCGTAGGATAAAAAAAAACTAATTTGTTTTACTTTTGGATTAGGAAGTTTGTATAGTTATTAGGAAGACAGACAAATGTAAAACAATATGCCGTTAAGTTATAACATCACTGAACCGGCCATTATCTTTTAAACTTCAAAGTAATAAAATACCTAAAAGTTTAATTGACTAATATCGGGGTATTGCTAGCGTATTCAGGCCAGTCTCGATTTGGCGGCTTAACTTTTGCAGCCAAGTAGCGAAAACGTACTTAATTTCGTAAACATTCCAGTTCAACTTTCAACTCAATGGATGTTTACATCAATCTTGTTGCCAAATCTTGCAAACAAATTTACTTTTAAGTTGGTTTGGTTGAAAATACAGCGTACAAAAATGATGTAAACAATAGTAAGGCGTGAAATGGGTTTATTTTGAAAATTCCGTTTTTTGTGCAGGTGAGTATTTGTTCGAAAGGTGTGTAAGGTTTGGATTGTATTATAATCGGCCGCAGGGCGATAATAATTTAACTTATTAACAACTTTTGATTAAATAAATTATAATCACAACGTAGTTTCACATGTCTAGTTGCCACAATCGACACCAGCGGTCTTTTGAAGGAAATAACAGCTCGAGTGGACACAATCGACGGCCCGGAGGATTGCCGAGTAGCCACAGTCGACGGCCCGGAGGGGTTACCAGCAGTTTTTTCAAGGATATCACGGCTCGGGTGGCCACAATCGACGGCCCGGAGGGAGTCGAAAGATTTCCGAGTTTCACAACTTGCGGCGCAGACGGGATAATTTCATAACGTATATAGCGTACAACATTTTAAGTTTCGACCATTAAAACATTACTGGGCTTTCAAGACATGATAAAAACAAAACATCATGTGAAACTCTTCCCTCGCGCTACCGACACCACTCCGTGAGCAGAAGCAGCTGAAGGAATTCAAGAAATGCAACCGAGAGAATATGTCACGGGAAAATAAAGCTTACTACAATGACAGGAATAAGCCGCATCTGGAGAAGCAATAAACCAGCTATGAAACAAAACAAACAAGTAACGAGCTACGTAATTATTATTCTAAATTAACTAATCTTAATAATTTTTCAACGTTTGGAACCAAATATTGATGTTAAAAATTAAAATAATTTTTTTAAAAGTGAATTTACTGATGCCATACCGGAATTAATATAAATATTTCGTAAAGTACTACTAACTATAGCAACCCTGTGTTTACTTTTCATGAACGCCAAAAGTTGCCAAATAGCATTCCGGCCGGAATATGCTAGGTGTACCAATATCGGTCCTGAAAAAACAGACCCTACTGGGCGATTATGTCCCGAACTAGGTTGACTGATTTGTCCTTAACTATAAAAATAATTGACACTGTGATTTCGTAGCAAAAAAAGTAAAAATTACTTTTTTCACAACTTTTAATTCTTAATTTTAACATAATTTCACAACTTTTATACAACTAACAAGCATAATTAAAAAATTAAAATATTCGAATACCAAATAAAATGATAACTGAAACAACTAAACAAAAGCACAGAAACCACAACGAGTATAACAAAACCTCAAACAACTTACTTATCAGCTGCATCATTGAATCCAGTCGCCTTAATCTCCCCACACTCATCCAGAAGGTTAACAGAAAACACCTTCCCCTCTCCTCTCGAGTTGCTATCTGTGCGAAGAGGAGTCTTGCTGGTAACCCTAGCCTTTATCGTCCACTCATTCTGGTACGGCGTAAGGGTGTTAATGGGATGAACAGAAACAGTGCCGTTCATGGGCTGTGTTTCGTACATGCTGGGAGGGCGGTCGTTGGTGACGGGCTCGGTTGGAGCCGTTTGTCTTTTGTTGGTAGGAGCAGGGTTGTTGGATGGTGGTGCGTTTATAGGGTTGCCTGTTGATATTTATGATTTAATATATAGTTCTTGAAATAGGTAAAGGTAAACACATGATGCAATCTATTTTTTATAAATATAAATAAATATAATATAATACAATAATAAATTTTTATAAATTGCTAGCAATTTCTTAAATAATTTTGAATGTAAGTTTTAGTTCGCCTTAATGGGTTAGTTGCACCCCTTGGCATGGTTCATACACTTGTTAGGAAAAAAATTTCAAGGACTTTTCCACAAAAATTCAAGGACTAGATGTTGGTGCCAGATTTTAACAAAAAATTTTATATGGTTAAAAATGTTGAAAACCAATGAAGTTTTCAGGTAATCAATATCACCATCTAGACAACTCTAATGCTTTCAGTCAGTAAAATTTGCAACCAGTCATGATAATCAAGATTTTTTAACCGAAGATCGTTGAAAGTACATTTTCCACTAATTTTGTGAAGTATTCAGTCATGACAATCATCATAATACTGGAAAAGTTTCAAAACAGAATTTATAAAATGTGGCTCCGCTAGGCATGCACTATGAAGAGAAAATGCTTTTTTCGCATTTCAATCTCTACTTATTCATTTTCCAGAAATTATTTATGCTAATTTGCTGCAAAAAGAACAATAAAAATTCTCAAACACAATCAAAACAAAAACTTATGGGCTAGAAATACGGTTACATTTATAGAAAGATACTGGTCACTTGCTAGCTGGGAAAAGATTTGAGTAATGCCATAGCAGTACAGAACCGGGTGAAAGATCACGTGTTTTGGCAATCTCAAGAGAAAAACTTTGATATTATCCGAATTAGCAATAAATAGTACAGAATTTTTTCAAGCACTCTAGATCATTTTTAAGCACTTTAAGGACTTGAAAACGAACTTTTTTTATTCAAGCACTTTAGATTCATTTTCAAGCACTTTTAAGGACTTGAAAATGAACTTTTTTTATTCAAGCACTTTTCAAGGTTTTTAAGGAGTGTATGAACCATGCTTGGTGAATCAAATTGTTTATTGTATTTTGTAACACAATAAATGTTCAATAAACTGATCGATTGATTTATAAATATGTACTAAAATAAAAAGCATACTGTATATACTCGTGTATAACCCGACTCCGTGTATAAGTCGACCCCCCCATTTTTAAACCAAATATCCTTCTAAAAGCGGTAACCCGTGTATTAGTCGAGGTAGGAAATAAGGTCAGTTCCTTCTGAAGAAAATAATAAAAAAACGGTTAATGACGGGCCGTAATTTTTCTTATTTATTTTGCAAGCTAAATTTCAACCCCAATGAAAATAAAACAGGTTTCGGCTCCGAGTGTCCTTGACATTGCTGGCCATGAATGGAGAAGCTTAGTTGAAACTATGTGCCATGCAGCATGAAGACCACGCTGCCAAGGTCATGGACCGCCGTTGTTTTCTTTACACCTTGAAAACTGGTTGACTGAACTGCCCTGTGCCATAGCTATACGTGCAAATTACGCATCACGCCAAGAACTAACAATAAAGCATCACATGGTGGATACAGTGAATATATAGATACCAATCTTATTTCATCTTCAAAGTTTAACTGGTTTTATCTCTCCATTTTCAATATATAGTATTTTAAACCTTAAGTTTGATTGAAATTCAGTTTTAGTTTAAAGATTGAGGATTTTTTTTTCGGAAAATCGATGTCTCGCGTATTGTCGATGTCTCGTCGACCCCGATTTTTACGGCACAAAATTTGTCCCAAATTTATCGGCTTATACACGAGTATATACGGTATATAAAAAATGTGTACAAAGAAAAGCTTTCAAGCAAAAATAAAATTTTAAGAAAGTAAACAAACTATAAAATTTTTTTAAATTCAGAATCCTTACTTTAAAAAAAATCACTTGTATGTATTGTTCATTAAATGTATTACATAATTATAAATTTGATGTTTATGGTTAGACTCAAACGTTGGAAATCTGCTTTAGATATTTACGAAAGCAAAAAGGCGACCATAAGATTAAATAATTTGTATTGGACTAAAAGTTGCTAGTACTCCATACGTCTTTACTGCATACGCACAAAGAGAGAAAAATACTTTAACTTAAAATAAAGTGCATTCAATACCTTTTTTGAAAATAAAGTACTAAATGAATGTATACACAATGAGAACACATCAGGTTGCTTGATTTGGTGCGACTAAACTAGCCGAGAGTGATTTTTATGTGGTGAGCTATTTTTAACCTTAAAAGTGACAAGTGTAAAAATAATTTCTTTAAAAGTAGGGATGCACCGAATATTCGGTTACCATTCAGTATTCGGCCACTTTAGCCGAATATTCGGTTTGGCCGAATAGTGAAATTTAAAAATTTCCGAATTTCTTATAAAGTTATAATCTTATAAAATGTCGAAAAATTCCCAAACAGGACTTGTTTTCTTTTATAATAGACTCAAATTCTTAAGTTTTAGTTATTTATAATGTTAAATCAAGCTTTACTCAAGTTATATTAAATAAACATATCTCTTTAAGTTAACAGTTACATTGAGTGGGCTTTAAAAAAAACATTACTATAATATATATATATATATATATATATTATATATATATATATATATATATATATATATATATATATATATATATATATATCACAGATATAATTTTTTCACTAAAAGATTTTTAAAAAATTTAATTTTAATTGTATAATAATATTGTAAGCCCTGGTTTTATTATTTTTTTCTGATTTTCATTCTACACCGGATCCACCTACTTCTGTTTTTGTTTTCATACTTCCGTTTTTGTGTTGTGATTTTACCAATTTACACTTTCTAAAAGGCTTGTTTTAATAACAAACGAGTACTACTTTATTCTGTGTTGCTTCAATTAAAAATTTAATAGATACATTCTATTAAAATTATTGTGTGATTGTGTACTTATATGTTTATGTTTAATTGAAATTGATGAATAATAAATACAACTTACTTACAGTCGCCGTCAACTTAACCTTTCGTAATGGCTAAGGCTATGAGGGCGTGGCCGAGTGTCCGATCGCTGGGATTGGCGGCAATCGCCGATACCCATATAGTTTCAACCAGTCAAATTGGTACGATTGTCATCTGACGAACGGACTCTCTGCAACCATGGCTGCTTGGCGAAATTCGGCGCCTATATATATCTGCACTTTAATTGTGAACGCCACACATATTTGTTGTTGTTCCAGCTATCCAACGCGATTCGAAATTTAAGAATAGTTCTATATAGATTGAAGATCCAAACTCAAATATTCTACTTTTCAAATTTCAGTTTTATTCCAAAACTATACGTTGAAGAAGGCTCAAATGATTATATTTATGTTTTGTGCGATTTAGAAATTCTCCAATGCAGATTTTTGGTTTGAAGGGAACTTAAATATTTAAACACTTTTTAACAGTTGGTTTTAATTTAAGTACAGAACTTTCAATTTCAATCAATTATCAACATTTTTGGTCATATAAAAGTACGTAAAAAGTTCAAAATTCTTCTTCCATTCCATTATTAGAATCTCTCTATGGCCTCTGTTGTGTCCTAACCCGTTTTGTTATCATTTCAAATTAACATATTACCATATTTTAGCATGTTTTTTTTTTATTTAGACAGTTGGGAGGGATTTTGGAATTGGTTCAAATCTGCAACTCCTAAAATTACCAAGTTTACTGTACCTAAACGTTTAAGCAGATTTATTAATCACTACGATTAATTAATTTTATATGCAATTGTAGCTTTTTTTCGCATAACTACTAAAATAAGATACTATATAAAAATATAATCAAATTCTGTTTAAAAATTAAACTGCATTATTTTTTTTAAATCTAAAAAAATTAATATCCCAAAATAAGTATAGATTAATGAATAATTAAAAGTTAATAAAAAAAATATGAGTTTTACTTATTAATTCTTAAAACTTTAAATACGTCCCATTAATGAAAATTAAAAATACCATTAATATTATAAGGAATAAATATTTTACTATTATTCCTAAAAAAATATAAACACAGCTAGATTCTGTTTATAAAAAAAAACAGCGATAATCGCGCCAAACCTTTTACCCTCTATGCATTTCACTAAGCTAATCCCAGCGCTCGGACACTCGGACACGCCCTCATAGGCTTAGCCATTACGAAAGGTTAAGTTGACGGCGACTGTAGATACAACAAAAAATAAAAATTGGTTTAGGTAGGCCGAATATTCGGCTTAGACTTTAGCCGAATATTTGTTATTCGGCAAATTTGGTATTCGGTGCATCACTAAACCTAAAAAGTTATATGGATGCTATCCTTTGTGCGTGCGTGATTTTCTTGAATACCTTATTATGATGTCCTAACGGTACTATTAACTCGTATACTAAATTTAAAGTCATTATTTATTTTAGTTCCAGCTGTAGAGTGGTTTTAGATAGACAGACGGGAAAATGTTCGAAAACCACTTTTACAGAATCAACACCCAAATCAACATCCAAAATGTGTAGAAAACACATCTTCTCCCATTGTGATTGGGTTAAAAAACCCAATCACAATACTTCATAACCTTACAGACAACGGAAAGTAAAAATGTATACTAATATCCACAGGAAAACTTCCTAAAGTATCTTATGCAAAAAAAAGTCCCAGCCAGTTAAGTTTATAACGAAGGAGAGGTTAGGTAGGTTAAGGGTACAGTGGACCTTTAAAACTATTACTAAAACTACCTTTTCTTGAATACCTTATTAACCTTATTTTTAACCTTAAAAGTGACAAGTGTAAAAATAGTTTAAAAGCTTTTGATACTTTAAAAATTGAAAATAAAAAGCGCTAAATATTCTGAAAGAACTTTCAAAAATTAACATTTTATAATAAAATTCTTACATTTAATGTATTTGTAAGAATCTTAAGAGTTTTAAAACGTGAAAGCTTATACACCCTTACAAACAAGGTTAAAATCATAGATATCATAGCTAAAGTATTAGATTGGCAGATCACGTGACCTCCAATGCTAACGACGGGACGCGCATAGAGGCCAAATAAGAGGGCAAAACGGTCAGTATTGCTGCCACTTTAAGGAGAAAAATACTACGAAAAAATACCATTTAATTCTAAAATTACAAAAAAATATCTTAAAAATACTAGCTGCATTTTGGAATCTTTTTAGTGACTTTCCTTAAAGTGAAAGCAACACTGGCCATTTTGCCCTCTTATTTGGCCTGCGAGTCCCGTCGTTAGCATTGGACGTCACGTGATCTGCCAATCTAATACTTTAACTATGATATCTATGGTTAAAATAGGAAGATATTAAAATTACCCAATTTCTCATTCACTTTGTTCCCTGGAACCAAAACTGTGAGGCTCAGAAGAATGATGACCTTGCGATCTGCCTGGACCTAGCAACAACAAAAAGGGAATAGAATTTTTCAAAAAACCTCTACTAAGCACTATTTTAATTTAGTATATCTGAAGCTCAGACTTTGTTCCACACTTTTGGTAGCTCTGATCACATTCGGAAAGGAAAAAAAGAGAAGGTAAAAGGACAGTTTGTGTTAAAGATAAAAGAGAAATGGAGTAAACTGGAAAACTATTATGTAACATGTTTATTAATTTCTGTTTTAACTTAACAAAATTTAAATGAATCGGAATGGATATTTTTCTTCACTTTTATCGTTTGACATTTATCAAGTCTGCTATATTTTCTGTCACCAAAAGAGTAAAAAAAAATACAGTATATAAACATTTAAGCAAGATGCAATATAAAACATTTTATTCTACAAGATCATATTTAAAAAAAAAAGTGTTTGGCTATAAATTTCGTATTGCAAGTCTAAATATCCAAGTCTAATACTTTGAATAAGATCAAAGCATAGTAACTTAAATATGGACCTTCACACCACCATGCCTCAGGTCAGGGGTTCAAATTAGACATTTTGCGAGGTTCACTCAGCCCACTGTGGACAGTTGCACCACTTAGTTATGTTTAGCAAATTAAAAGTTAGTTTAGTAACTAAAAGTTAGTTTAGTAACTAAAAATTAGTTTAGTAACTGAAAATTAGTTTAGTAACTGAAAATTAGTTTAGTAACTGAAAATTAGTTTAGTAACTGAAAGTTAGTTTAGTAACTGAAAGTTAGTTTAGTAACTAAAAGTTAGTTTAGTAACTAAAAATTAGTTTAGTAACTGAAAATTAGTTTAGTAACTGAAATTAGTTTAGTAACTGAAAATTAGTTTAGTAACTGAAAATTAGTTTAGTAACTGAAAATTAGTTTAGTAACTGAAAGTTAGTTTAGTAACTGAAAGTTAGTTTAGTAACTGAAGGTTAGTTTCAAATCTAAGTTAAATCCTTTAAATAATATGACCAGACAATGCATACTACATGTTTCAACATACTCTACCATGAAGAAACAATATATATACTTTTGCGCAAACATGCAAAATAAACCAGTTCTTAATTTTATATTTAACCCTAACCTGGTTCAAGACACACTTATCTACTCGAACAATGGTGAACTTTTCTAGTTCCTTGTTGGTCACCATATGGCCGAGTTGAGACCCCAACATGACAAAAGGGCAACCGGTGATACCATCCGAAATCAGAAGTCGATAACGATCGTTGAAAATTCCAGGAATCTTCTTGCAGCCGAGGATTTGGAACACAGGGCCTGGGACGTCCTCGCCATTCAGGATTCGGTTGATGGCCCCAGTTGAAAGGTTTGGCCACATTTCTCTGAAAGATTGTGAATTAAAATTAGTTTAATTAAAAGTAGGGTTAGTTACTAATACTTGATGGGAATCTGGTTATTATCGAATTTATTTTGTAGTTGCAAAAAAGCCCGTTTTGTTTAGAATTCAATTTATGCCATAAGGTGCTCAGGCGTATAATTTTATGGTAGGTAAGTACAGTTACAGGCGTTAATCTTAGTCATTAGCCAAGAGATTTTTTGAACATGGTAATAAATAAAAAATAATGCTTTTTTTAGTTTACTGTTAATAGCTTCTGTACGCATGAGCAGTGAGCACGCAAATATATTACGCATTATTTTAAACATTAACATTATTTTAAACATTAACATTATTTTAAAGAGAAATCTTAAATTAACTTCTGGATGGAATGTCAAACTGGTACCCTTTGATTTTCCGGCAAGATCTGCTATTTTTGATGCCAGTTGTTACGAATTACTTGTGTGGAGAGTGGATTTTCTGAACTCTTGTACATAAAAGAATAAGCGTTGAAGAATACTTAAAAGTGAAGATAAGTTCCATTACTCCTAATGTTGACATTTTAATCATAGGCAAACAACAAGTTTTGCACTAAAATCTATAAGAGCATATTTTGTATGATTAATTTTTTTACTGAGTTTGTACTATTTTTTTATTTGTATGAATTTAGACCTATGATTAATAAATTAAACTGTAAATTAATACCATTTTAATCTTTTTATTTCTCCCATTCATAAGCATTTTATAAATAAACAAATATCTAACCATTAAATATGAAGTATTCTCAGGAAATTAATTCAAAAAGCCTTTCAACACTTTTAGAAGAGTAAATATTATACGTTTATTAAAATATCTAGGTCTGGTGGTACGCCAAAACTTCTCAAAAAGTCCAGTGGTACGCAGGTGCAAAAAGGTTGCGAACCCCTGCTCTACGGTCTTGCTACCGAAGTGGTTCTGTTCAGGGTATGAAGACACTTATCTATACTGTGAACAAATGCAAAGAGTTTTTGTGTCAAAAATATTCTAAACATTACTTTTTAACTTAAATGTTACATTGACAAAGCGATTTTGATAGACAAGAATTTAGTTGACCAGCAAATATCGAAGAGAACCGCCGTAAAGTTGTGGCACAAGATATTGTGCAAGTCAGAATCTTGACATTTTTGTTCAAGTTGAATTTTTATTTTTTCTAATGGGGCTGCTTTATTGGCAGCTAAGCCTTTGTTGACTCAGCATATTCCCACAAAGAGACATTTTTTTGTGCAGGGTTCGTACTCTATGATAGTGAAATTCAGGAGTTTCTAAGGAGTTTTTTAGGAATGCAGCAATGTAAATTCAGGAGGTATAGCGAAATAAATGTGAATATGTGTGTTTATTATTGTATTGGTTTAGTGACTTAGACCAAGAATGAAGGAAACAAGGGGTGTAAATGTTGTGGAAAATTTGAGGCTTCGGTATAAAAGCCAACCCCCCTTTTTAAGGGGAAAAAAATCGCCTTTCCTGGCGATTTTTTAAATTTTCGTGACCTTTGTTTTGATTTCATGACTTTTTTGACCGGTAGACATCCTGATAAAGTGCGAGAGAAAACCGACTGAAAAAGGAGAAAAATGATTCATGTCGTCAATTTTTTCAGGAGAGGGGGAAAAATATCAGGAGATGATACACAAATTTCAGGAGTTATAAGGGCCCTTAAAAAATAAAATTCAGGAGTTTTTCAGGAATTTCAGGAGGCGTACGAACCTTGTTTGTGGCACCACCTAGGCGTCTCTCTCTACTAATTTTGACGCTCAGATTACAATGAATCTGAGCTCTCTGTGGATGTTAAAGTATGCCAGGATTTAATTTTGTCGAGAGAACCCAAGCCAAACGGTTACTCAAGGGATCTTCTACATGCCACATAACCATATGACATGCATGGCCACGATTTTCCCATCCAGAAAACCGCAAACTTGGGCTTATAAGGCGGACAGGTAATACCTCTCAGCCACTGAGCCGCAAGCTACAATATAATGAGCTTTATAATATAATTCAGGGTGGTCACAAGATTTGAGAAAAAAAATTCCCTGATTTCCCTGACATATCTTAAAAAATTTCCCTGATTCACAAATACTAATTGAACACGTAGACAAATAATAAAATGCAGAATTTCTCATTCAAAGTTAGAAAAAAAAATTCAAGCACTTTTCCAAAAAATTTCAAGGACACGAAATTCACTAACAACCTAAATATATAAAGCATGTATAAGCGGAAACCCCTTTTTTTTTTAAACTAAAAATTGTCTAAAATCAAAAACCCTAGTAAAAGCCAAAGTAAGAAAAATAAGGTTCAAACGTAAACAAAAAGTATTTTTTCCATTCCAGCTGTTCTTGTGATTCTGACTTGCGGACACCGTGATTCAGACACTTAATCAGAAAAAAAAATAATCTGGTTGGTCGACTTGGCCTAAACTGGAGCTACAAAAGTAACGCGATACTCTTCCGATCACGCAGAGCCAGAGAGCTGTCAATCATTCCGATGCAACGCGACATCATCGGTAGATTTCGTGAAATTACTAGGCAAGCAAAATAAGTAAATCAGGAATTTTTATTGGACTCCTCTTCTAATGGGAGATTGCACTGCCTGGCTGATAATTAAAGAAAACTTAGAGTAATCTAATCTTAATTCATCTTCACATTTTAATTAAATATTTTATTTTCATTATTAGAACCTGTTATTTGAACTTATTGTTTATTGAAATTTAAGTTTAGTTTCACCTAATTAAATTACGGTGCGAAGAAAAAGTAAACAATCGTTTAAAAAAATGCATCTCAGTGTCAGTCCTAGCGAATTGAATCACTGTCAGTTATTTATTTCGCAGCGAAATCGCAGTAGTAGTGACTCGTTATTTTTATAGTTTTAGTTCAAACAGACCTGTCAATCAAACTTCAACGCCTCGTAATTTGTGCTTATTTTGCGGCAAAATCGCAGTACAGTCTGTTATTTTTATAGTTCAAGGATCAGTGAACCAAACCTCGATGCCAGATGCCAAGCAATTTTTGCTCGCTTATTTGCGGCGAAATGGCAGTAGATTCAGTTATTTTTATAGTTCCAGGACGAATCGGTCAACCAAACATCGACGCATCGTAACGTCTTGTTTGGTCTTGCCTCGTTTGATGATAGGTCCCCCTATATATATAAGTCACAATTTCTCAACGGTTCTGCATCGACCTCAGGATCAGCCAAAATGATATTAAAAAAGGCGGAATTCAGTGTGGATTCTGTTTCTTATTTTTCGTTGCACGGGCAAGTAGGTAATTTCTAAAAGTTATTATAAGGATTATTTTGTACCAGGGAAATGCTAATTTCCCTGATATTTGAGGGTTTTTTTCTTTTTTCCCTGACTTTTCCCTGTTATTTGCCTAAGCAAAAAAAATCCCTGACAATTCCCTGATTTCCCGGTCTTGTGACCACCCTGTAATTAAAGAAATATTTTTGGCATGAAATTCAAAAATTCTTTGTAAATGGTAGGGTATTTTTTTTTAAAGTTTATTATTTAATGATAGGGATTTTTTTCCATCGCAAGATTGCTGATGGCCAAAGGAAAACAATCAAATACAAATTTCGGTTACCTCGTGTTCAAACTACCACAAAATACAATTTAATCGCAACCCTTTACTAATATGTTTTAATTTTGGATTAGGAAGTTTGTTTAGTAATTAGGAAGACAAGACAAATGTAAACAACAGGCCTTGAAGTTATAACATCACTGAACCAGCCATTATCTTTAAACTTCAAAGAAACAAAATACCTAAGGGTTTAATTGACTAATATCTGTCCTGAACAAGGAAAAAAAGACCCTACTGGGCGATTATGTCCCGAACTAGAATACGATGCGACGAGGTTTGGTTGACTGATTTGTCCTTAACTATAAAAATAATTGACACTGTGACTTCGTAGCAAAAAAAAGTAAACTTAAAATTACTTTTGAAACAATTACTTGTGAAATTTGAATTACTTGTGAAAAATTACTTTTTTCACAACTTTTAATTCTTCACACAACTTTTAATTCTTAAATTTAACTTAATTTCACAACTTTTAACTAACAAGCATAATTAAAAAATTACAATATTCGAATACCAAATAAAATGATAACCGAAACAACTAAAAAAAAAAGCATAGAAACCACACTGAGTATAACAAAACCTCAAACAACATACTTATCAGCTGCATCCATCGGCTGTGTTTCATACATGCTGGGAGGACGGCCGTTGGTGACGGGCTCGGTTGGATCCGTTTGTCCGTTGTTGGTTGGTGGTGCGCCGGTTGTTTGGGAGTTTATAGGATTGCCTGTTGATATTTATGATTTAATATATAGTTCTTGAAATAGGTAAAGGTAAACACACGATGCAAGCTATTTTTCATAAATTAAAATAAATATAATATTAAATTTTTATAAATTGCTAGCAATTTTGAATGTAAGTTTTAGTTCGCCTAAATGGGTTAGTTGCACCCCTTGGTGAATCATAAATTTTTATTGTATTTTGTAACACAATAAATGTTCAATAAACTGATTGATTGATTTATAAATATATACTAAAATAAAAAGTATATATAAAAAATGTGTACAAACAAAAGCTTTCAAGCAAAAATAAAATTTTAAGACAGTAAACAAACTATAAATTTTTTTTTAATTCAGAAGCCTTACTTACTTTTAAAAATAGCACTGTATGTATTGTTCATTAAATGTATTAATTGTAAATTTGATGTTTATGGTTAGGCTCAAACGTTGGAAATCTGTTTTAGATATTTACGGAAGTAAAAAGGCGACCATAAGATTAAATAATTTGTATTGGACTAAAAGTTGCTAGTACTCCATATGTCTTTACTGCATATACACAAAGAAAAAAAATACTTTAATTTAAAATAAAGTGCATTCAATACATTTTTTGAAAATAAAGTACTAAATGAATGCATACACAATGAGAACACATCAGGTTGCTTGATTTGGTGAGATGAAACTAGCCGAGAGTGATTTTTATGAGGTGAGCTATTTTTAACCTTAAAAGTGACTAGTGTAAAAATAGTTTGTTTAAAAGCTTTTGATACTTTAAAAATTAAAAATAAAAAGCGCTAAATATTCTGAAAGAACTTTCAAAAATTAATATTTTATAATAAAATTCTTACATTTAAGGTATTTGTAAGAATCTTAAGAGTTTTAAAACGTGAAAGCTTATACAACCTTACAAACAAGGTCAAAATAGGAAGATATTAAAATTACCCAATTTCTCATTCACTTTGTTTCCTGGAACCAAAACTGTGAGGCTCAGAAGAATGATGACCTTGCGATCTGCCTGGACCTAGCAACAACAAAAAGGGTATAGAATTTTTCAAAAAACCTCTACTAAGCACTATTTTAATTTAGTATATCTGAAGCTCAGACTTTGTTCCACACTTTTGGTAGCTCCGATCCCATTCGTAAAGGAAAAGAGAAGGTAAAAGGACAGTGCGTGTTAAAGATAAGAGAAATGGAGTAAACTGGAAAACTATTATGCAACATGTTTATTAATTTCTGTTTTAACTTAACAAAATTTAAATGAATCGGAAAGGATATTTTTCTTCACTTTTATCATTTGACGTTTATCAAGTATGCTATATTTTCTGTCACCAAAAGAGTAAAAAAAATTACAGTATATAAACATTGAAGCAAGATGCAATATATAAAACATTTTATTCTACAAGATCATATTTAAAAAAAAAGAAGTGTTTGGCTATAAATTTCGTGTTGCAAGTCTAAATATCCAAGTAAAACACGTTGAGTAAGATCGAGGCATAGTAACTTAAATATAGACCTTCACACCACCATGCCCAGGGATCAACCTGGGTCAAAAAAAGCTGTAGCAAAAAAGCTAAAATGTAGAAGAAAGCTGTAGCAAAATGCTAAAGAAAAATTAGATGCTTATAAATCAATGTCACGACAATTAAATCACTTGAATCTATACACAAATCAATCTTTGTGTAGCAGTTAATTAATTCTGTTTAGCAGTATAGCTTAACAATACATTAATATTTTTTATGAATCGCGACATGTCAAATTTAAATAATTATATAATACAACACTACTGAATATACTTAATTTTTTTATAAACATTTTAAAATAAGTACATTTTATTTTATTTATGGTGTTGGATCATCTTCAGATTTGTCTATGAACATCTTTTTGCTGTTCATTTGGTGCATTGAAATCAAGTTTTGGTTGTTTGAAATCCCCAACTTTTTGTCTTTCAATACATATCCTTATTAACATGGTTCATACATTTGTCAGGAAAAAATTCACACACTTTTCCAGAAAAATTCAAGGACTAGAAATTTACTAACAATAAAATCTAAATATATAAAGCGTGTATAAGTCCATTTTTTAAAAAACTAAAAATTGTTTAAAATCAGAAACCCCAGTACAAGCGTAATTAGAAAAAAAGTATTTTAACATACAAGCTGTTCTGGTGATCACGACTCAAGGACACCGTGAATCGAACACTGGATCAGAAAATATATTCTGGTTGTCAGACTTGGCCTGAACTGGAGCTACAAAAGTAACGAGATACTGATCACGCAGAGCCAGAGAACTGTCAATCATTCTGATGCAATGTGACGTCATCGGTAGATTTCGTTAAAAATTACTAGGCAGCAAAATAAGTAAATCAGTAAGCATTATTGGACTGCTCTTCTAATGGGAGGTTGCACTGGCTGGCCGAGATTTGAAGACATCTTACTGTAATCTAATCTGAATTCATCTTCTAATTTTGATTAAAATTTTCATTTTCATTATTAGAATCGGTTATTTTAACTTGTTGTTTATCGAAATTTAAGCTTAGTTTCACCTAATTACGGCGTCGCATTTTCGCGACGGCCAACAATTTTTTTTTCGCATTTTCGTGCAACTCGTCGCATTTTGCGACAAATGCGACTGCAGATTGATCCCTGACCATGCCTCAGCTCAGGGGTTTAAATGAGACATTTTGCAAGGTTCACTCAGCCTTTCATCCATTAATTATGGTTAATAAAATGAAGACCAAGCACGCTTGGGAATTAAGGACTAAATGCTTTACATGAGGTTGATCACCTGACACATACTTTACACCTCAGAGCGCTGAGCTGAAATGATTACAACAAGCCTTAGCCCACTGTGGACTGTTGCACCACTTAGTTATGTTTAGAAAATTAAAAGTTAGTTTAGTAGCTAAAAGTTAGTTTAGTAGCTAAAAGTTAGTTTAGTAGCTAAAAGTTAGTTTAGTAACTAAAAGTTAGTTTAGTAACTGAAAGTTAGTTTAGTAACTGAAAGTTAGTTTAGTAACTGAAGGTTAGTTTCAAATCTAAGTTCAATCCTTTAAGTAATATGACCAGACAATGCATACTACATGTTTCAACATGCTCTACCATGAAGAAACAATATAATATATACTTTTGTGCAAACATGCAAAATAAACCAGTTCTTAATTTTATATTTAACCCTAACCTGGTTCAAGACACACTTATCTACTCGAACAATGGTGAACTTTTCCAGTTCCTTGTTGGTCACCATATGGCCAAGTTGAGACCCCAACATGACAAAAGGGCAACCGGTGACACCATCCGAAATCAGAAGTCGATAACGATCGATGCCAGTTCCAGGAATCTTCTTGCAGCCGAGGATTTGGAACACAGGGCCTGGGACGTCCTCGCCATTCAGGATTCGGTTGATGGCCCCAGTTTAAAGGTTTGGCCACATTTCTCTGAAAGATGGTGAATTAAAATTAGTTTAATTGAAAGTAGGGTTAGTTACTAATATTTGCTGGGAAATCTGTTAATTATCGAATTTATTTTGTAGTTGCAGCCAGTTTTGTTTAGAATTCAATATAGGCTATAAGGAGCTCAGACGTATAATTTTATGGTAGGTAGGTACAGCTACATCTTAGTCACTATCCAAGAGATTTTTTTTGAACATGGTAATAAATCAAAAATAATGCTTTTTTTTGGTAATCCTAAAACTGGTGTCTATCAGCTTTTAGATGCAGGCATAGTTAATTTAAAATCCCCTTTATTGTTAGTGTACATGATTGCCAGAAAAAGTTATTTATCACTCTTCATAAGTCTGTACAGTTTAGTCTGCTATTGAACTATTTTATTCTATAAAATAGATATTTAATTTATTTATGTTAGTTCTTCAAAACGAAATCAACGTAAATAAAATGATTAATGGAAAATTAATGATGATTAAAAAGCTAAAATTTAATCACTAAAACAAATCTGGTGTGGCGGTTCACCACACACGCAACCTCAATATTCCATCAACAACTAGGTGGCGCTGATTTACCATCTCGTTCCTACCACTATTCTTGATTACAACGTTTAATAAGCCGAGGTAACTCATCTCCACCTTGAGGATCCCTTTGGTAGACTGTGGGTTACTGAGGCAGCTACATGGTCAAGCTCATTCAATCAAAATCAAGTAGAAATCCTCAAAAGCAAATAATATGTACTGGTATTTACCGGACTCGCAAAACGCTGTTGAATTAGTAAACACAATAGGAGATATTACAAACAAAATAACTTTAATTTAACTATTTAAAAATGACCCCGCATCCGCATATAATAATATAAAATTCGTAATGTAAAACATGACACGCAGTTCACCGATTTGGATTCAAAAGTTACGCAACGAGACGTTTAAAAATGACCTTTTTAGTAATATGTAAACATCACTCACTGCCTTTTATTAGAAATTCGGTTTCACAAGGCTGAATAGCCTTTACTTTTTAAAAAACGCACTTTTAAAATTCAAGTTATGACAAGCTTTGATTTAGACCATATTTAGACTACCGCGCGAAATGTTTTTTTTTTCTCTCTTTGGCTGCGCGCGCAATAAAGAAAAAAAGATGCCACACAGTTTTAGTAATTCACAAAACAAAAGTGAGATATTTTTGTCCGAAAAATAAAGATAAAAAGGAAAAAGTGCTTTTAAAATAAATACTTTTTCGAATATGCAGCAATCGCAATCATTTTTTTTACCCCTAAGGTGTTTTTTTTATAAATAAATTATGACAATATTCTTGACTGCAACTCATTGCAAATTACGAACTAGTCGGTAGATTACGTGTTGTTTCTGTCAAGTAATAAAAAACGAAAGCTGCTATACAAATTTCTCAATTTTCTACTATTTTTAATTTATTTATTGGGATAAAACAAAAGTAAAGCGATCATGTCGGGTCTAATTAAAAAAATTAAGGATCTTCCTGTTCATATGGTAGTTTTTTTTCTCCTAAAGTTTACAAATACTGTCTGTCATAAGTTTCAATAGCATAATAACTTCTCAAACTTTGCAGTAAATTAAATATTCTTAAATTTCTTTTCGAATATTATCGCGTTTGAATAAATTAAAAATAAGTCTTAAAAATTAGTGTATAATCTTCATTCATTAGGTTTAGTTATAAATCTTGTATAGACATTTAATTATATCTTCCACCACATTTGCAGACCATTATTGTAGATTACAGTTTACTGAATTCTTCTAAATCGTTTTATGCAAAAATTTTAATGATTATCCTCTATTAAGAAGCAAAATTTAAAATTGCATTAGATATAAAAGCAAAACTTGTTTGCCTTCAATACTTACTTAATTTAGTTATATTTTCTTTTCCCTGAATATTTTATGCTGAAGTTCAATAATCTCTCACTGATAAAATTTGATTTCTTTAAGGATTTTGATGGACAAAAGAAAGCCGAGAGAATATTCCAAACAATCCTTTTTGTATTTGCCGTAAGTATTTTTTAAATTACGGAACAGCTATGATATATACTGGCCAGTCTCGAAACTCCCAAATCGAGACTGGCCATAATATCACACCTCTTCCCTGTTAAATGTATTTGCTTAGGGAATTCTTGTGTGTTGAACTCTGAAGTGTTTCCTAAATTATGGATGATACAAAATGAGAATTTTTAATGTTCATACCTTTTTAAAACTAAATATTACGTGGAATATCTCTAAAATATGTTGAATAAATTTTAATAAAGCGACTATCCCAAAATAATTTAAAAGGTGTTATAACACATTCATCATGTGTACAATTGAAAAGCTCAACTTGCATAGTGACTACAACAGGCTATCATTGTAACCTAGATGTTTCTAACCAAGTTTAACTGCATACACCAGGGGTTCCCAACCGGTGGTATGCGGGAAAATTTCGGGTGATACGCGTAAGTGATATGAGCAACATGATGCTATTAACAGCATGAGCAGTGAGCACCCAAACAGAGGCGGATTTAGGCTTAGGCCCGGGCCTAGGGCGGCAAATTTTGAGGTGGCGCCAAAATTTTTAATACAATACAAATTGCAATATATATATATTTGTTACAAAAGAAAAAGGGCGCCATATCGTCTCGGGCCTAGGGCGTCCTCAAACCTAAGTAATTGTATTAATACAATACAAATTGCATATATATATATATTTGTTACAAAAGAAAAAGGGTGCCATATCGTCTCGGGCCTAGGGCGTCCTCAAACCTAAGTAATTGTATTAATACAATACAAATTGCAATATATATATATTTGTTACAAAAGAAAAAGGGCGCCATATCGTCTCGGGCCTAGGGCGTCCTCAAACCTAAGTAATTGTATTAATACAATACAAATTGCAATATATATATATTTGTTACAAAAGAAAAAGGGCGCCATATCGTCTCGGGCCTAGGGCGTCCTCAAACCTAAGTAATTGTATTAATACAATACAAAATTTGCAATATATTTAATTTTTATTACTCAAAAGTAAAAAGGGCGCCATATCGTCTCGGGCCTAGGGGGTCTCAAACCTAAGTAATTGTATTAATACAATACAAATTGCAATATATATATATTTGTTACAAAAGAAAAAGGGCGCCATATCGTCTCGGGCCTAGGGCGTCCTCAAACCTAAATCCGCCACTGCACGCAAACATATTACTCCTTATTTTAAACATTAAAGTTATTTCAAAGAGAATTCTTTAATTAACTTCTAGATCGAATGTAAAACCCAGTACCCTTTGATCTTCCGGCAAGCTCTGCTATTTTTGACGCCATTTGTTATGAGTTACTTAACGCCCGTATTCACCGCAACGCGAGTGATTGGCGTTAACTCATGAGTTGATATACCTGCGCATTACCTCGTTCACCCTCGTTAACGAAATCGCTATTCACCGCGTGTTTTGAACACCGAGTATATGGATTCGGAGTTAGCGAACGTTACTTGCTCAGGGCGGCATATGATTGGTTGAAAATAACTCACTCTTTCTTAACCCACAATCCTACGCTTTTTTGTTTTGATTTTTCTCTCCGTGCAAACTCGTGGTAATTTCTGTGTTAATTATTTAATATTATTATTTATTCGTTATTATTTACAATTTTTATTATTTATAATCTTTATTTTACATTCGTTTTTGTTTTTATTGCATTTTTAAAGTATTTATTTCTAATTACTGAGATGGAACCAGAAAACGTAAAAAAACATGTTTTTTACACAAACTACGAGAAAGAACTTATTCTTAATTTAATCAAACCACAAATTAAAATAATTGAATGCAAAGAAACGAACAAAGCAAGTAATGTAAAAAAAACTAGAAGCGTGGCAAGAGATTGCTGGTTCCATTTAACGACAATATACAAAAATACCAAGAAAATTACAAATGTGCGGCTTGCAAAGTGTATTCAGAAAATAAATAAATCAGGAAAACGAATGCGAAAAAGGAATGGCGATAATCACAACACACAGATATTCGATTGTGCGCATGCGTAACTCGGAAAGTTCCACGTTAACGCTCCCAATTCGGCGAGTTACCTTTTGAACCTATGGTTGAGATAAATCGGGAGGTAATTTGAGCGGTGAATACGATTTTCCCCAAACGAGGTGTTAGAACCGGTTTTCGCGAGATAACTCAGAGTTGAAAAAAGCGGTGAATACGGGCGTAAGTGTGAGAGGGGATTTTCTGAACTCTTATGCATAAAAAATAAACATAGAAGCAGAATAAGTTTTGAAGAGGACTTAAGAATGAAGATAAGTTCCATTACTCCTAAGGTTGACATTTTAATCACAGCAAAACAACAAGTTTTGCACTAAAGACTATAAAAGTATATTTTGTATGATGATTAATTTTTTGCTGAGTTTGTACTATTTTTTTATTTGTATGTTTTTAGGCCTACGGGTAATAAATATTTTTTTCCTTTATTTTTTTTATCTTTTATTGTAAGCAGGTTATAAATAATCAAATATCTAACAATTAAATATGAAGTTTTATCGGGAATTTAATTCAAAAAGAATTTAAACATTTTTAGAAGAGTAAATATTGTACGTTTATTAAGATATACAAGTCTGGTGGTACATTTCTCAAAAAGTCTGGTGGTATACAAGTCTGGTGGTACATTTCTCAAAAAGTCAAGTGGTATGCAGGTGCAAAAAGGTTGGGAACCCCTGGCATACACTATAAAGATAACTTTTTTATTTCAATTTTAGGGAACTGGACTTCTGATTGGCTATTACTTCCAACAATTTTCCTACACTGTTTACATTCTTGGAGCTGGTTTTCTGTTATCATGTTTGGTAAGCCTACATCACGTATTTTATTTTCTTCTAAAGTATTCTCATGTGTATGGGAATTTGGTGCTGATTGTGCTAGAGAGTGTCAAATTTAGTATATAAGTATAATTATAATTTTGATATTTATTAATTTGTGTTTTCAGTTTTCAAGGAGCTAGCGAATTTCCAACCCCTCTATAACTTGTAAAAACACTATAAATTAAATATTTTAAAATAGATTCTATTGCTATAAGTTCAAGCATGAATATAGTAAATTGTAATTAGAAATCATCAACATTTAATGTAAAATTTGTACCTCAGTTCCAATTTGGTATATCTTCCATTAAATTAATATAAAAGATAAACTTCTTTTATTTAGAGATACATAATTAATGGCAGTTGGCCAATTGAAAGTTACATTTAAATGTTGTTCAAAAACATTTTTTAAAGCAAAATATGTTGACCTGTTTTGTGTGTTTAAAACTTTTCTTATCTACAGTTTTCCTATATACTTTACTAAATTCAGATTAAAATCTTTTGTGTTTGGAGAGAAATCTGTGCAACTAATTTTTTAAAAAAAAACTAGGACCTAATGCACATTACCTAGGTGCATTTTTTTTTTAATTATGAAAAATAACTTTTTGAAAAATTTCTCCATATTTGGAGTCTACAGTGCCCAAATGGAAGATTTTCAGGTCACCAGAGTCGCGTGTTTATAGACTTACCAGAGTTTCGTGATTTTTAGTCTAGTTTTTTTTTAATTCGAAATAATTTTAAAAAATGAAAAAGTAGGTATTGACATGCGGTTGATGTACGTCTGTCTGTCCGTACTCCCCTTCCAAACTCGGTTCTATCCATCGGATCTTTAAAATTCTTTTTTGTTAGAAAGCTATGACCTCAGAGACCCAACTTTCATACTGCCTGTACATCCGGACGGACATAAATCTACTATCTGTCAGCGAATTTCCCATTGAATTAGCGTTGACATTCAATTTTGAGTCGTATAAATCTTGCCAAATCAACAATAACATGAGAAACTTTATTTATTTAAAAATATTTGAGGCAAAATAATTTTTTCATGAATCAGTTTGGAATGATGTCATAAATATGATCAAAACAATGATTAAAAATTTTTAGGGTAGGTGAAGATTTTGTTTTAAAGATTATTATTTTTGGTAAGATTCTTGGAAACCACAATATAAAAAAGTTAGTATTGACGATTTTTTAAAAAACCATAATCATGATAACTGCGACAAAATTTATTCTTTTGTCGCACGATCGAAAAAATTTGTCGCATTTCGCGACTAGCGCCCATGAATTTCAAACCCTGGTTACCACACTGCCATCCTATACGCGTATTGCATTAAAATAAATTATTTCTTAAAAAGTAAGACGAGATCAATGTTTTACAGCTCACTCTTCCTCCATGGCCAATGTTCCGACGCAAGCCTCTCCAATGGCAGAAACCCAGAGATGAGTCGCAAGACAGCACAAAAGCAAAGAAGAAAAAATGATTAGCTCCCAGTATTTTTCATTTGGAAAATTGCTGTGTGTAAATAAGCAATGTTTCTTTAACATGTTTTTGTGTTCACTGTTACTTTTGTTTAATAAAATGTCATCCCTAAGTAAGATATTTTGTGTTATTAGTCAAACCTTGTAAATTCTTCTACATCTTTAGGTTAGAGTGGGAGCATCAGTTATTGGACCTTTGGATCTCATTATAAATACTTAAACAGTTTTTATTGGAAGAACATGGAAATTGTTAACTTAAACTACTAAGCTTAGCAGCGAGACTGCCTATAAAGCCCAAGACCTTGTATGTCTGTTTCATCCCCCAGCCTGTTTGTTTGTATACAAACTTTTCATAGTAAAGCTATTTAGACTCCTTTTAGATACATATATGCATAAAATTATATCACATAAGTGACCTAATTGAATTTTTTTTTATCTTGGGTATTTTTTTTGCCTGGCCTTATAATAGTAGACGTACAGTACTGAATACTTGCAAATGGAAGGCTTGCTAGCATAATGTACAGTCCCTGGACAAATTATTAGACACACTGTATTTTTTAGTAATGATGAAAACATACCAAAGAATGCCACATTCATTAAAAAAGATGTTGATATATGTATTAAGTATAGCAGATGGTATTTTCTATTCAATAGCTTAAGTTTAAGAACACAAATGTCCTTCTAAAGGTATTTTGTTCATCATTGATTGATACATGAAATCTTGCAGTGCGTCTAATAATTATTCCAGGGACTGTAGATAGTGCACAAACATATATAAAGTCTTTTATTCATTACTTCCCTGCAATAAATTCAATCATAAGGGTATTTGACGTCTAAATTAGATTTAGAGTTTTAAATTTAAATAATGGCCTTGGGGGCTCTTTCAATTAACTGAATATTTTGTTTACTAATCTAGTTTTTTAAACTAGCAGAGCTATTAATAGTATTATGTCACTTACCTTATAAATATTCAGGCTTAGAGTGCTTAACTACCTAAAGAACTTAAAATCGAACCTTCGATATTAGGTTAATCTTGTTTTAGAAAATAACTGTTACAGAGTTAAAACGTATAGTAAAATGTACCTCTCACTTCTGCATGATGTTTCTAATATAATTTGTGTTGAGTTTGCTGGTAACAAATATATAAACTTATGTGCTTTCCTTGGTAATCCAATTTGTTATTTAATATATATTACCTATACCATTCTATTCTTATTTTTTCTTTCTTTGTGTTGATATGGAGAACATTCAAACACAGCATCGATCCAAGTATATGTACCATTTAATCCAATTCTAGGATAATAAACTTGTTATTGTTTCCGCTCATTATAAAGTATAAAATCCTGTTACTTATATTACCTTAAAAATCCAAAATAAAAAAATACGCTATAAAATACACGCATAAAAGTCATCGTAATTTCCCTCATAAACGTATAAAACCTTAGCTCATTTGGCGCGAAAAGAGATATAGCTACAAACACACTTATTATACAGCTCTAGCACAATGGCCTTCGAACAACAAACCAGCTTATAAATTTTTAAAAAAAATTTGGTGCGTTTAGGTAAGAGTTTGGCAACGTATTTGGCAAAAAAATGAAAGCATAAAACCTTAATATGTAGCTCTTGTACGATGGCCTTGAACAACCATCATCAATGAAGAAATCATCACCTAAACCAACAATAAAATCCTAGAATGGAGACTGAACAGAATTACATCACTTGAAACATGTAAATTATTTTTCAAATAAAGAATTTAGTTTCTGAAGGTAATGGCAACAGAATAAAATAAACATTTTCAATTTTAATTATGTTTGTTAAAAGTTTTATTTAATTTTTTTCAGCAGATCAGGAAAGTAAAAAAAATGATCGGATTTGAGCCAAAGGGGTGTAGTTTTTTCAGAAAATTTGAATTTTCTCTAAAAATAAAACATTTTGAAACCTCAAAGTTTAAAAATCATAATTTAAGTATAAACTAAGCATTTGTGCCAAGTTACGAGTCAAACAAATGTCTATTTTAAGAGTGTATATGGAACATACCCACAAAGAAACAAAACTTCATTTTTATTATTATAGATTATAAGTTGCTGCTGGAATGTAACATGCTTTCCATTTAAGTGGTTGCTTTTTTTATTAATTAAAATCATAACTTCCACTATAGTTTACCTATTCAAAACAGGATCTACCGAGAAGGCCAGCACCTGAGCATATGAAAGGACGGCATAAATTGAATTTACTTCACCTTAGTATTAGCGATAAGCCTTTAAACCATGGACAACTACCTCAACCTTGTAGTAGTTGAATTTAATCATAGTTGCACAAAAGCTATTGCCGACGGGCGTCATAATATAAAATCGTAGTCAAGTGACGTAAACCTTGTAGTAACAATATATAGAGAGCCAGGACTTTGGACAGCAATATGATAAATGATACACTAGCCTCCTCCTCCGCAGAGTAATATGATTGGAATTCGTGATGAAAAATTCATTTATAAGATAATAGTGTCCAGACAGTATTTGATCCCAGGTGGCCTTGGATTGATGTCTAAAGCTGAAGCTTCGGTTTTTTGAACAGTGTTTCGAAACATCAATCATCATCAGCCCAACTACATATCTCTATTGGAGCGTTAGCTGTGTTCAACCTAATCATAGAGGCTGAGAATAGGCAAGTTGAAGATGTTCGGCTGTCTATCTCTATGAACAACTGGAATGGCCATTGCTGTGAAGTGCTTGGCCATTCCAGCTTGGCTAAGCTTGGCCAAATAAAGCTCTTAAAACCCCAAATAAACTGCCTGGCAGCTAATTCCCCAAAAACTGCAACGAAAACATAACAATGATGGCGTCACAGCTACATAGTCTTCTATCCAACAAACAAACCCTACACCGCCTCGTACGAATTGTACATTGGTGGATGGAAGTTTTTGTATTATAAACCAAATGTGACAGTAAATGCTTGCTACCTCAGTAAACCTTACATTTACCAACTGAGCCACTAGTACCTAAAAAAAAAAGGTAACTTCTTTAAAAAAAATAACAATTGCCTTTAATTTCATCTTGATTTATTACTTTTTTTTTACATATATCACAATTATACATTGGCTGAAAATGTCTTCTCTCTTTCTGATCTTAAAAATTTCAGCATATATTGGTCTCACACAGGGTAGCTCGAAACAACTTAACAAAACTTTGCTGAGTGGTTAACAAAGTTGTCACTGAATCTTGATGGTTTTGAATTAAATTTTTTTTAAATAAGAAATTTAACTGAAGCCCATAGGAGACAAATTCATTTTAAACAATTTATTTTTCTTCGAAGTTTGTTGATTTAATAAAACATGCTTGACTGTGTTAGAGATTAACTCTTTTTCCACAAATATCAGTGACAAATTTGTTGAAACATTGTATCAATTTAATTTTTATGTATGTTGGCCAAGTAGTAGTTCGAGAACTGGTAAAAACTTTATGCGAAAAAAATTCAATTCATATATTTGTACTTAATGATAAGCAAACACCAAACTGATTCATGCGTTAGCCCATTAGGGGTTATATTATTATTCTGAAATAGTTAAAAAAAAAACTTAATTATTTTTTTTAAAACTTAATTTTTTACTAATTATTATTTTTATTTTGAATTATTAACTTGCTTACATCAAAACAAATTTAATACGATAAGAAATGTACTTTTATTATTGCAAAGTACTCCTAAAAAAAAATTTAGTTATTTAAAAATATTAAAAGAAAACTTAAATAAAATATAAAACAAATTTAATAATGTAAAATAAATTAAATTAAAAACAAAATTTAAACAGCTACGATTTAAAAAAAAAAAAAAAACCTTGCATTTGAAAAAAAATTCTGATTGGGTAAATTAAATAATTAGAACTACTTTTATTTAAAATTCTGTGTGCTCTTAAATAATTATGTACTGCTATCCTCTTTTAAAACAATTTCCGAATTTCCAAGTTGAGAAAACAGAATAGCTATAGCTAAAGAAAACCAAGGGATTTAAATTTAATCGGGAATAATTCAGTTTTGCATGATTATTTAAAATTTTTGCATGCAATCCGTTTTGCGCCAAGTGTACTCTCGCGCCTGTACTAAGTGTACTCTCATGGACAACAAACATAAAAATCAAGTATTCCATAGTCCATTTCCATATTGTCCAAACATTGCAGGATGTCATATGCTGTTTCCCAAGGGTTAGGAAATGTCATATTTAAAAATTATTTTTCAAACCTGTACCTTCGTCGAAAAAGAATCAAAGTCAATAGGAGCATTTCCCTAGATCAAAGAAACACAAGGAAAAACACACATAGAGATGTGTCTAGGGAAAATCTCCTATTAATCTTTTTCCTACTAAGCACACAAATACAGCAAAGGATTTTCATACCAAGTTAAAAGATAATCTCTTTTTTAAAAATGCAGAATTAAATTAGTATGTTTTTAGAAAGTTTTTTTTTGTTGACTAAAATAAACCTAATAGCAGGGGAAAGCAAATTTCAATCTTCAAGACAGTTATCAATGGAACATCAAGGTTTTTAATTTTACTAAAAAAAATCATTTGCAAGCAATATACAATTCGAATTGCTCATGAAATTGTTTAAAAATTATCGTATAAAAAAATCTTCTATACCCCTTTCTATAATCGGTTTTGTTTATTTCTTTGTAAGAAAAGTTTGAAATTATAAAAAATATGGATTTAAATTGATAAAAATCAACCTATTGAATCACTATTACTTTAAACATTGATTTTCTAAATTTAATATAGATGTAGCAAAATTATTTTATTTGAAACAAAAACCTCTATCTTTATAATGCTGCCAAAAATGATTCCTATACAAAAGTCCCCTCCCCCTCCCAATATGTATACAAAAAAAAAATTATATGAAATTTTGCTGTATTGTATTCATACACTGCAGTGACCGCAGATAAAATGGCCGCAGTTTCTATAGCAACTCGTACAGTGCTTTCCAAGGTTATCCATAAAGCAAAACAAGCATCACAAGTTGTTGTAAAAAAGTAGTTTTTCATGGGAACAAATATTTTTTCATAAAAAAAAATAACAAAAAATGTATAAATCAATAAAATTAACAATATTTAAATTGATCACAAACTTTTTTATACCCAATCTATAGTAATGTTTTAAAATGCATGCTACTGAGTTTAATAAAAAAAATTGGGATAAGGAAATTCAAACTTTCCACATTGAGTTAAAAATATATATATATATCTATTTGCGAAACTTTTATCTGCCAAATAATTAAGTTTTACGAACTGTAAATTTGGTATGGTTAACTTCAAAATTAAATGATTTTCTCAAAGCCGTAAAGAAAAGTTTGTGTCTTGAGAGCTTTGTATACCATTTTCCTTTAACATTACCAAAGTGAAAACAGCATTTCAGTCCATTGACGGCATTTTAATGCTGTGAGCAGGTAAACTGCAAAAATCGCAACAATGAGTTGTACCATTTTTGAACTGAAAAAAAAAATTCCAGTATGTTTTCTTAATTGTTAGACTAATTGAGTGCTTGCAACAATGGTCCAAGTCATTATAGAAGTTACTGCAGTTTACCTGCCCACTTCAGTTTAGTGAATGTCATCACAAAATACTATTAACTGTTGCCACGGCTTATTGCAGTCACTTTATCTTCACTCACCATCACAAGACAACCTTATGAACTTACTTAACGGCGAATGAAACCAAATGTCCGCAGGTCTCCAAACCAGTGACTGTGTAAATCCAAGGGGGGGAAAAAGTTATTTTCTAAGCCATATTTTTCGGGCCGTATAGAATATTTTTACAAACCGTTTTTTTATATGATAAATGTAGCTGACGTGCAAGGCTCTATAATCCTACTTTTTAAAATTGGTTCGGATATTTTTTTGTAAAAATAATATTCGAACCAATTTCAAAACTTGGGATTATAGAGACCTGTAAGTCAGCTATATTAATATAAAAAAAACTTCGTAAAAATATTCAATACACGCCGGAGAAATGTGGCTTAAAAAATATTTTTTTCCATTGTATTAAAACAGATGCACTAAATATC
The DNA here is from genome assembly GCA_019343175.1 of Oedothorax gibbosus. Taxonomy (NCBI): domain Eukaryota; kingdom Metazoa; phylum Arthropoda; class Arachnida; order Araneae; family Linyphiidae; genus Oedothorax; species Oedothorax gibbosus. The sequence continues at coordinate 44,308 of JAFNEN010000504.1, forward strand.
CGCTATCAATTTAATCTCATTCCCCCACAACAACAAAAAAAAAAACCAATAAAAAATAAACCCTGTCAGAAACAACTCAATCGACACCCTGCTTTTCCGTAATAAAAACCCGTAAATGTTTCACACATTGTGGTCGACATGGTCAATTTCTCCTGCGTTTACGCGGTCAGGGCTTGGCTGTACGGTGAATCCAAGCATAGAAGCGTCCAGTCGCTGCATTTTCCCTTTTTTCTTCTTGGATTTCCCCTTAACGACAAAATCGTTGTCGTTGTTTGGGGGGGCGGGGGGCTTATTTACAGTAGGGGTTATGGCGGGGGCTGGTCCCCATAGAGAGTTGTCCTGTCAAAGAAAGGATAGGTTAATGTATTTTTTACTTTCAATTATCTAATATGAAATCTAAAGCGATGAAAAGTGGTTTTCAAACATAGACAATTTTGCTTAACCATTCGCACCAAAACGTACGAGTTTCTAGTACCTGTTGGACATCATAATACGATAAAAATTGTGCATTTGAAGGGGAAACTGCCATAGAACTATTTAGGTTGTAAAGGTTAGGTTAGGTTTGAATTATCGTCGCACTAGAGCTACACGAGGGCTATTGGCGACGGGCGTCGTATTTTAGAACCATAGTCAAGTGACGAGCCGACACCTGAATAGGCACCCAACGCAACCGTTAAGGGCGACATCGTACGCAGCGTTAGGACCTTTAAGGATATTTAACGTGCACTCCCTTACACGGGGTATTATTCGTCGGACATTTTTGGCTGCACGGGCCGTTTATAGGTCGGCAGTTATTTCGGCGATGCCCGGACCCGAACCTGGGACCTTTCGCATGCTAGGCGAGTGCCTAACCGACTGGGCTCCCCAGCCCCTTAGGTTTAAAAGGTGTGGAAATTGCCTTACAGGGTACTAATAACTTTCTTTAAAAGTGTGTATTTATTGGTTTATTTAAAGTCGAGTAGTATTACGCCACCGTAGTTTTTAATTAAAAGCAGGAAAGGTAGTTTTTGATATAGGGAAGGGTATTGAGAATATTGAAGTTTTAACATTAATTATGGCTGCACTACTAATGACATTTTTTTAGATTTATTTATCATTGATGCATTTATTTCATATACACATGCATCATATTTTAAACTAAATTGTTACATATTTTTTTTTAATATAAATTGAAACAATTAAATTAACATAACTTTAATAAAATTACAATCATTATCACACATACACATATTTAGTGGCATGTTTAAAAATCAAGTGACAATGTCCTTTTAGAGCAACGGTTCCCAACCTGGGGGTGATCGCTCCAAGTGGGCGATTTGTATTATCAAGGGGGCAAAAAATACCTGAGGGGCGATCAGGGGGCGATGAGTATTCAAAGGGGGAAAATTAAAATAATGTTGTACCTTTGTACAGTAAAACCATTCTCCAACCATAACCAAACCAGCCAATTTTTACTTTAAACTCTCTTAAATTTTCTAGAAACCAGTAAAAATATCTTAGTTAATTATTTCACTTTTGTTCTTTAAAACTATGTTAAAAATATGCGTTTTATGTTTTTTCTATTTTATTTAAAAGTGACCAGATAAAGCTTCTTTGGTTGTTTTTATAAACGGTAGTAAGTGTAATAAAACTGTTTTATAGTTACACTTTAACTGAAATTATGATTAGACATATCATGAAAATTAAAAGGGGGAGATGGGTGTTAATCAACCTAAAATACGAGACGATGGTCCAGAAAAGGTTGGGAACCACTGTTTGTTGTTGTTGTCTTGTCTATGGATAGATTGAGGTATTAGATGTGACCGTGTGTGTTCCACACAGCCTCAGCAATCTGAAGGCAGTTTTGGGAGTAAAGGTCATCTAGCGGAGAGTCACTAATCTGTTGCATTTTTGCAAGGATTTCTGGACATGAGAAAATGTGTGTTGGACTTAGTTCTATGTCGAGGCAGATTTTGCAGGTGGGGTACTTTCTGGAGCCGTCTGGCTGGATTTTCATTCCCCCCAGATGTCCAGTTCTCAGTCTAGTTAAGGTTTTTGCTATTGTTCTGCTAGTTGTTAATTCACAGATTTGGTTCTTTAACTTGATGGGGTCGTATCCCTGAATTTTGATTTTGCCACTGAGTTGATGTCGCTGAGTGTGACGAGATGAAAGGATCCTTCATTGAGATGTCTCGCTTCTTTGGCTAGTAAGTCGGCTGCCTCATTTCCATCAATACCAACGTGTGCGGGTATCCATTGCAGAATGCAATGTATGTTTAGAGTTTTCCCGTTTTTTAGAACCACTGTTTTAGAGCCTCATTTAATTTTTTTTATGACACAGAATTTCATGTCATCATTATCTTTTAATGACACAGTTGAAAAAAAAAACAGTATTGCTAGTATAAATCTGGAGAGTTCGCAGGTCTGTCAATTCCTCTATAGCAAAGTGTCATGTTAACGAGGTTCGAAAGCACCACGTCTAAGCAGTTCTTGGGAGCAAAGTTAAGAGGGATTGTCAGTCCCATAGACCTAATGCATTAGTTTTGGAATCACAACTTCCGCAGAAGTATTGCTTTGCCATCTTAGCCCTTTTTCACCAGGTAAGAGAATCCACATAACATAGAAATGAAACAAAAATGTTATCTAGTTATTTAATTACATATTTTTGAAGTTTTTAAAGTGCCAAAAATATACTGCAGATGGCGACACTATTTTAAAACTTTATCAATTAATAATTAAATAACCAGATGTTATTTTCTTTTCAATTTTGTTTTAAATTGATGTTATGATGATTCTCATACCTGGTAAAAATGGGATAACATGGCAAAACAATTCTTTTGCAAAAAATGTGATTTCAAAACTAATACATTAGCTCTATGAGACCGACAGTCCCTCTTAAACAAGCAATACAAAGAACAAACCTCAGTTGGAGCTTGCTTGGCTTGGTTGCGGTACTTGCTCCTTTTCTCAAGGAACAACTTGGCAAACTCCCTCGGCTCCTTGCCCTCTCCAAAGTAGGACTTGACGTAATCGTACACCTGGAAAAATAGTTATAAACAAGGAGCTCTAAAAGAACTAGACTATATGTCAGACTACAGATTCGGGTAATTTAACAGGGTGGTGACAAAATCCTTGAAAAAAAGTTCCCTAATATTTCCATGATTTCCCTGATACTTTCACAAAAAATTCCCTGATTTTAAAATAACTTAGAAAATATACAATGCACACTATTCAATACAGTACAGAAACTTTAATCCAGACATCGCGGTAAGACTTTCCGGATTATGGATTAGCTTACCTAACTTTTTCAGAACTCTGGAAATCAGAATAAGTTCAGAGGAACCACTTGATCAGAGAATAGCATTATAACATAGTTCGTACACTTCTTGAAAAGTTTTGAATGAAAAACCTTATTTTCAAGCCTATATATATATGCTTGAAAATGAAGCTGAGTATAGGGGGAAAAAGTGTGCATTATTAATTACAAAATTGAATCAAATCAAAAAAATTCTCAATGCTAAACACATAATATCATGATATTTTTAAACCCCAAGTTTCTAAACAGTCATCAGGCATGAAAGTGCAAACTAATCAAAAAGGCTGAACACTGAATTCATTTTTTTTTGCACTATCGGCGTAACGCCGTAAAACCAATTAGAAATTCAGTTATATTAGTTCCCATAAAATACATACATAGAAAATAATGCTTAAATAATGTAATTTAGTTTTACTTTAAAACTGTATATCGATGCCATATTAAATCATATTTAATAAAAAAATCTGATAACTAATGAATTACTCTTACTAGATAAATGTAAAATCATAACACAATTACCATTTTAAGAGTTTAGATCATCCCATTACGTTGCAAGCAGGGTTCTATTTATAAAAAAAAATCAAAACTTTCAAAAAAATTCTTGACTACCTCTTTGGGATTGAAATCCCCAACTTTTGGTCTTTCAATACATATCCTTATTAACATGGTTCATACAAAGTTAGAAAAAAAAATTCAAACTCTTTTCCAAAAAAAATACAAGGACTCGAAATTCACTAACAACCTGAATATATAAAGCTTCTATAAGTGGACACTCCATTTCTTTTAAAAATAAAAATTGTCTAAAATCAGAAACCACAGTATAGGCCGAAGTAGAAAAAAGTTCAAACGTAAACAAAAAGTATTTTTTAATTAGAGCCGTTCCTGTGATCACGACTCACGGACTCTGAGTCAGACACTTGATCAGAAGAAAATATTCTGGTTGCTCGACTTGGCCTAAACTGGAGCTACAAAAGTAACGAGATACTCTAGAGCCTGAGAACTGTCAATCATTCTGATGCAATGTGACGCCATCGGTAGGTGAAAATTACTAGGCAGCAAAATAAGTAAATCCGGAAGCTTTATCTGACTCCTCTTCTAATGGGAGATTGCAATGGCTGACCGAGATTTTAAAGAAAACTTAGTGTAATCTAATCTTAATTCATCTTCACATTTTAACTAAAATTTGTATCTTCATTATAAGAATCTGCTATTTGAACTTATTGTTTATTAAAATTTAAGTTTAGTTTCACCTAATTACGGCGCAAAGAAAAAGTAAACAATCGCTATAAAAAAAATGCATCGCAATTCTAACGAATCGGTGGACTATTTGTATCGCCGTTTCAGTGAATTTGCATCGCAAATTGCGATGCAATACCGCTTTAATCGGACCCTGGTTTCAAAAATGCACCACTTGTTCAAAAAAATTAGCCATCGGACTCCGAAGTTAACTTAGTGAGAAATCGGTTTATCGGCTTTTAAAAATATCGGTATACCGATGGAAGCCGATGTTTTTTATAAGAAAAAATAATATTTCGAACTCAAATTAAATGAGATCGTAACTGAGTTTATTCAGAGACGTGTTACGATGATCGCATTTGAAATATTTTCCGATTCTTAGCATAATTGCAGTTACGTCTAGTTATTTTTACAATATAGTTTTGGTTCAAGACGGATCATTGAACCAAAAAAACTTATACGAATCGTAATATTTACTAGTTCGCAGCGAAATCGCACTAGTAGTGACTCTTTATTTTTATAGTTTTAGTTCAAACAGACTTACCAATCAAACTTCAACACCTCGTAATTTGTGCTCATTTTGAGGTAAAATCGGAGTCTTATTTTTATAGTTCAAGGATCAGTGAACCAAACCAGACCTCGATGCATGCCTCGTAATTTTTGCTCGATTATTTGCGGCGAAATGGCAATAGATATAGATTCCGTTATTTTTATAGTTCAAGACGGATCGGTCAACCAAACATTGACGTCTCGTAGTGTTTTGTTTTGTCTCGCCTTGTTTGATCTTAGACCCCCCCCCCCCCCCCATATATGGGTCACAATTTCTCAACGGTTTTGCATCGATCTCAGGATCAGCCAAAATGAGATTAAAAAAGGCGGATTTCCGCCGAAAGGCGGAAAACTTTCATGCCTGAGTCATTAATAGCTACAGTAGAACTCCAATTATCCGAAGCGGTTGCTGATTATCAGAACGTTAGAAAAAGAAATATCCTCAGTTTAAATCAAATGGCTATATGTAAGGAACAAAATAAAAAAAAGTTTATAATGATATCTCATACAGTTCCTGAGAAAAATGCCTTAAGTTAGGAAAATTAACATGGGCAAGATAGAACCATCCGACTCCTCTTAAGTAATTCAAAATGGAAAATTTCCCTGATATTTTGCGAAATTTGAAAAATTTCCCGAGAATTCCCTGATTTCCAGATTCTGTTACCACCCTGTTTAAGTTATCATTATATAGAAAAGTTGCATATTTTGGTCGATTTTCTAAAGAATTAAAAGAGACAATAATAGTAAGAATCTCACACAATAACCTTTGCTCTATACAATGTTTAATTGGTTCAGAGTTTCGAATAAATAATAAAAACACTTAAGAATTAAATCGATTATTAATTTTAGAATTCGGCAAATACCAACTAATAATATTTTGAAGAGTTTTGATCATTTGTAGAATATATTACCACTCACGTTGATTGACACAAGTTAATAAGTCTTCGATAACATTAAGGAATTGGAAAGAATTAAAATATCCTTTTTTTATTGAAAAAGATAAGAAAAGGTTTTGAAGATTGTAAAAAACATGGAACTAAATAAATTAAAAAAAAATCTTAATATTTATTTACCTCATATGGAGATTCAATGTCCTTCAAAAATGCAACAAAAGTGGGAACTGAAAAAAAAAACATGCCATAAGCTGATAAATTGAATGATGTAAAATACTATCACACATTGTTAGCAAGCAAGCATATACATTACTAAACATCAGTGCAGCATATAATTTAAGTTGCCGATTTAACAAATAACACTACTTTTATGTATAGCTATTTCTAATTTAACATGTTGTGTTTTTTTTAATATCACAATACATGCATAAAAGTGGGATATCAGAAAAAAAAATCGATTTTTCAAAAAAAATGTCTGAAATGTTGCATTAACATCATTGCCATCATTGTCAATGATTCCTGTCAAACAAATATGGTTTAGTCCATTCTAACTTAACAATTGAAGAGTACAGGGGGAGAACCGCTTGATTTATTAGGAGTCGTACCGTAATTGTGTCTGCTTGGCCGACATTGGCGGCAGGAAAACGGTTTCTCTCTTTCTTTTTCGCTTGGTCCAAGCGTCGGAATCGTCGTGGTTTAGGACTTTTCAATTAATTTGTGAATCTTAAAATTTCTCTCAATTGTTTTAGAAAAATTCTTGATTTTCAATCAATCGTACTTTACTTTTAAAGCTTAACATGATGATGAACACAGTCTTTTGAATAAAACGTGGAACTGAATTTCAGGGTTGCAGTGAGAGAAGATGCACAAGAAAGTAAAAAAAAAAACTGGTTTCCTTACACCAGTTTAGGCGATTACTCGCTATCATCGCCAAAGATGCCTGATGAGGAAAGTTTTCTACGAAATTAAGCGGTTTTTACCCTGTACTCCTCAGTTCTTAAAAATGTGAATAAATAAGAAAGTTTAACTCGAAAAGTCAGATTTGAAGAGCTTAGTGGAAGAAAATGCTATGTGACATTTTTTAAAACTAGAGACTTTTGTGTCACAGAAAAGGACACGTTATTCCCTCCTCTGAATGCGACAAGTTCTTATTTTTTCCTAAACTTTAAGTTAAGTATGTTTATTTTTTTACAGTTTGCAAGTGTTGTTTTTAATGGATCTAAGTGCCAACTACACATTTTATAGCTCATTTTCAACTTTTAGCTTCCACACTACGTTTATAACGTAAAAAGTGGAAAGTATTATAATCGTTCAGTCCGTCTGTCTGTCACCCACTTTTATAGCCTGAACTACAAATGCTACGGACAAGTGTGATACGTCAAAAAATTCGGCGCTTCGAAATTAGAATACATTGAAAATTTCAGAGAAGAATTCGAATTAAAAGTACTTAAATTATTTAAAAAAACTGCAAAATTGAATGCTCATTTAAAAAACATAGGAAGCCATTTTTATTAGAATTTAATCACCATTGCCATACGCAACAATCGCTCGAGAAACTTTAATTCTTTTAAACAATTAATTAAAATAAATTTATTTTTTCGACATCGATCAGTTTGAAATGACGTCAAATATATTTCACTACTAGATTCAATTTAAATATAATCAATTTAATTATTCTATTTAAAAGCGAGGAATATTACATATTTATTCTTTGAAATATAAATTAATTTTTGCAAACGATAAGTAATAATTATTGAATTTTCGAAATAAAATAACTGAAACTAGCCAAATTTAGCATGTAAGTGTTAAATATAGAATATCAATGCTGTGTTTGTCGCCTTTTTACCTGTTAAACACAACTGTTGTGTGGAAGCGGGTTAAGTGACAGATTCTGTTGCAAACCTAATTGTTTGTCACATATTGTGTCTTCCACTAAGCTCATCATTTGTTAGATACATCACTTTCCTCACAACAGTGTGATATTTTATTGCTAAGCAAAACTGCAATCAAAATTTGAATGCGATATCCAATTTCGGTTGAAGGAACTTTTTAGGGATAAAATAGATAAAGTAATGCTTACCGTCAACAGATGAGGGCATGGCAGAGATTGCATCGGTACACCACTTTGTGAATTCATCGGTGGGCTTGTGGTGGGATCCAAACAATCTGCTGACAGCATCCTGGAAAGACACATTTAGATGATCTCCTATGTTAGATACCCATTACATTAATTGATAAACCATCAAAAAGTTAAGCAGAAATTTTTGCCAAGCTATAATTATATACAGTATACAGTGAAAGCTAGAATAACGTGAACTTGCTTAACACAAAATTTCGCTTGAGATGAACTGAAAGCATATCCCTGGCCAAAAAAGCCGCAAGCTAAAGCTTAAAAATTCTCGTAACGCTTTAGGTGAAATCCCGCTTAACCCGAACAAAAAAATTCAGAATTTGACTTTTATTTCTTAGTATTTCAAAGTTCGGAAGGACAAATGAAACCTAATTTTTTTTATAGTACAGTAAAACTTCTTGGGAGCGACCACCCTTCGTTCTGAGGAAAATCGATCGTTGAAGGAGGGTGGTCTCTTTGAGAAGTATCATCAATGAGCTGCTTAAATGTTAAAATCAATTTTATAAACAATGGTTTAGTAATAAAAATTAAGAAAAGTATATAATTTTCACCATTTTATTTATTTAATTTAATTATATCTAAAGACAAGGTTATATTTTTGTACAATAAACATTTAAAGTTACAATCTTTTAAAATACATAAGAAATTTCTACTTGCTTATATTTTTTCGATTTTTCGGAAAGTTCCTCCAATTTGTTTTTAAGTTCCGAAAAAAGACATTCTGAAAAGTCCATTCTGTGAAGTTCTCATCTCTTTGCCATCGGCGACAGCCCCTTTTTTGTATGACAATTGACAACCCTAGTGATTTGTTTATGGAAGGGCGTGTCCAAGCGTTTCGTACATAATGGATGGCCTTACCTTACAATTGTTAACTGCAGCTAAGTGAAGGAAGCTTCCTGTTGACAACTTGCAGAAGTGTCTCTCGAAATAACCCTTTTAACAGCAGGGGGGGGGGGGGGGCCGAATTTGTTCCAACTTTTCAGGCTGGTTGAACTCTTCCGCGTTAATATGGATGAATATATTTGAAAGGACAAAAAGGGCAAACAATGTACAGTAGCGGCGAGAAAGACATATTTACTTTGGAAAAGGGACCCCCGGATGAGACCTGAATTCTGGTCGTAACCAGAGGTATGATCTGGTCCGTTCGAGAGGCATTTTTAACATCGGTGCCTTGAAAAATTGCCCGTTTGCGGAGGTGGTCAATTAATAGAGGTGGTCTGTTGTAGAAGTTTTACTGTATGTACTACTCCAAATGAAATTTATTAATTGAATTACTAATTGTTTGCAGGTACATTATTAGTATATTACATTTTAAAATTAGTATAATTTTTTAATGTTATTTTTTTAAAAAGTATTCACTGGCGCAATGAAAAACAATTCATGATGGTTAACATGAAATTCGGTTAACACGAAGTGTTTCGGTGCTCACTTTCTATTTCGTGTTAACAGGGTTCGACTGTATTATCATTATTATTTTTAACTGAAAAATGGTTGAACTGGTTCTAATCAGTATTTTTCAAATTGTAGGTTGTACAATTTTTCTTATGTGTAAATTCTAGATGACCTCATTTGAGAAAAAGAATACTTTAACCATGTCTATTTATTGTTCTGAATATAATACTACCGATTATAATCGGATTGTTTGTGGTAATGAAAATGCACTATAAGAACCAAAAGAGAATCCTTCAACCAATTAACGACTTTTGGCAGTATTCTTACTAATTACAAAATTAAAATGTTATAATAAGTTTCAAAGCTATAGAATATTTGAATGACATTCTTTGTTAGTTCCAATCAATACATACCTCATCCTTTTTGGCTCGAGCGTTTTTACTTTTGTTGTTGGCAGCAGGCTTAGCTGGCACCACGAGTGACGGAAAAGCATTGTCACTAAAAATATTAAGAATAAAATTATTTCTTTTTTTAATCTGTTATGCAGACTAGTTATTAGCTTTATTCTAATTTTGCTGAAATATGATACAAGAGATCCTTAATATCTTAAGAATGTAGACTATTTTCGAAGATTCAGTCGTCAATTTTATTTTTAAAATATTTTTAAAAAACACCACTTCACTAAAAAAAATTTAAATCTAATTTTTAATTAAACATTTTTAAAAAATTCATTTGAATTAGAATGTATAAAAAATTACAATATATTGAGAAAATAGAGAATTTTAAAATTGAATATTCATAAAGTTCTGTTGTAGGCATTTAAAGTAAATACACTTTTTGCAGAAGTTACATTACATGAAAAGAAATCATTCGAAGCAATCTTTAAAGTTTAATCAAATCATAACACAGGGGTGTGATTGACCGAAAATCAAAAAGAAAAAGAAATTCACACAGGAAAAAAAGAAGGAAAATCAACTATCCTAATATCCAAAAACTCTAGAGATCCCACTATCGGAAAGCTAAATCGATCCAATAATCAGGAACCTCTAATGATCATATAAACAAGAAACTTGGCTATCTACAATTAAGGGGGAATGGGCGCGCTGGATCGCGGGTCTCCACACTCAAGTGCCTCAGTGTTAATCCAATGGGAAAAAAACTATTTTCTCTGCCACATTTCTCCGGCTGTATTGAATATTTTTACAAACGTTTTTTTTTTTTTTAAATAATAAATGTATATAACTTACATGTCTCTATCTTCCCACTTTTTGAAATTGGTTCGAATATTTTATGTAAAATTATTTATTGAAAATTAAAAATAATATTCGAACCCATTTCAAAAAGTGGGAAGGTCGGGACCTGAAAGTCAGCCACATTTATCACACAGAGAAATCCGCTTGCAAAAAAAAAATTCAATACAGCCGTAGAATTGTGGCAGAGAAAATATTTTTTTTCTCCATAGGATTAACACTGATGCACTTTGCTTTGGAGACCCCCGGTCTAGCGCGCCCATTCCTCCTTAAGATGTTTGGTACCGTTTAATCAGTAAATTTCCGTGACCTAATAACCGGGAAACAACTATCTTACATTCTGGAAACTTCTGTGACCTCACACTGATACTCCCTTAAAAGCATACACTTGGGTTCCTATAATTGGACAATTTAAGCAATCCTCCAGTGTGGAAAACTGAATTTCCATTGATATATTGTTAAAAGTGGGAAAAAAGAAAACTTTGAAAAATTAAAAAAAAAAGTGGAAAAACCGTTTATCTGAAGAAAAATCACATCCTTGATAACAGAAAATGTCCTAGTAAAAGGTAACAGCTATCTTGCATTCGGGAAACTTCAATGATCTCGCACTGATACTACGTTCAAAATCGTACAATTGCGTTCCTATAATTGTGCAATTTAAGCAATCCTCCAGTGTGGAAACTGAATTTTTTTAAATAAATTGTTATAAAGGGAAAAAAAAACTTTGAAATTAAAAACTAAAAAGGATAAAGATAGTAATCCACTCATGCTATAGCTGGGTGAGTGCTTCATTTTGTGACAACATTGTCACTAGTTTAGTTTAGTTTAGTTTTGAATTATCGTCGCACTAGAGCTACACGAGAGCTATTGGCGACGGGCGTCGTATTTTAGAACCACAGTCAAGTGACGAGCCGACACCTGAGTAGGCACCCAACGCAAGAATTAAGGGCGACATCGTACGCAGCGTTAAAACTTTGAAGGATATTTAACGTGCACTCTCTCCACACGGGGTATTATTCGTCGGACATTTTTGGCTGCATGGGGCCGTTTATAGGTCGGCAGTTATTTTGGCGATGCCCGGACCCGAACCTGGGACATTGTCACTAGTACACACAAGTTAGAAGCTGGATTTTTGAAACACCTTGAAAGCAATATTGAAGCTTGAAATAACTTTTGAGCATGTGCAGTTAGTTACAAGAGTGAGTTAAACGTTCTTAACTTTATTTCGATTTGTTTACATTATGAACTAAGGAATGTTATGCTATGATGAAAGTAATATCTTCCTTTATTAAATAAGATCTACAAATAATGATTTTATTATGATCCTTTAACATTTTATAAAATACTAGGAAGAAAGAAAATGGCCTTTAATTAAAATTAAACTAAAAATGCACTTTTTTCCCTTTTGAAACTGCATCAAATTTGTGCAAACAAAAAGTAAACAATGAAACTTTTAAAAACTCATTAAATCTGGTTTAACAGGGCATGCACAGCAAAATAATTTTTTATTTCCTCGGGTGGTGTTTTCCCATCGCTCCCCCAAGCTGGATATAGCTGATACGTCACAAAATGCAGCAGTCGACCAGCTATATGGGTGGATTACTAGCCTAACTGAGGATCTGTAGAAAAATCCCATACCTAATAACAGAAGAAATAGCATCGAAAGGCTCGTAAAATAGCAGAGCGTGGCTCAAGAATTCACAAATAAACAGTCCAGACTTAAAAATGGAGAATCTTTAATAAATCTTCTTAAAAAAAATATATTGTAGACAAAAATAAACAATAACAATCTTGTATAATTTGGAGAAAGAAAATAAACGTTATAGATTGAGCGAAGAGAAAAATTTGCAATTACTTCATGTTAAATTAAAAACTAAGTTCTAAAAGTTCCAAGGGAACTTCGAAAGCCGCGGGCGAAAAGAGCAAGAAAAAACGCCTACCACGTTATAAACAACAACCGAATCACGTGCTCGGCGCTTTCTCCGGGACGACAAACCTGTCATCGTGACGTCATGACGTAAACATCACCCCACAAATTGCGTGAAAATCCTAACAAGAAGAATAAGACTTTGAAGTAAGTTTTACCTCGACTTTGGAGTGGGTTGTTTCTTGGGCTGTGTAGTGCTGAGGGCGTCATCCCAAAAGCCACCTGTCATTGAATGGTTGCCGACGTTCCAGCCAGAGGGCGATGCCGTGATTTTGTTGAGGTGACTAGAATTACCCCAGACGCCTGCATTGGAATTTACAGGGGGAGCGGGCTGTAAGGGAAACATTCAAGATATGAGACTCTGCAACAATGGGAATGTTTTAGATCAGTGGTTCCCAACAGGTGGTCTGCGGACCCCCAGGGGTCCCCAAGATGCTATTGGAATAAAAAATATATTTCGTATAATAAGAGATCTTTTTTGTTTTGGCTGCTTCCTGCATGAGCAGAGTCTAGCGCAAAACTAGAATTAGATAGAGGCATTAGTTCTGCTGTATGCAAAGGCCTCACTGAAGAAGAGCAAGATCAACTTGTGGGTCTGTCCAGCTGGGGTATGATGAAAAAACATTTTCATCGGTGATAAAATTGCAGACTTCTGGGCATCAGCACGCAAGGACTACAAGAAACTTGGAGATAAGGCAATGAGAAAGATCCTCTCATTTGCAACCACATATCGGTGTGAGCAAGCATTTTCTTCCATGTGTTTCATGAAAAACAAATATAGGAATCGGCTCTACATGCGGTCAGATTTCAGAGTGAAAGTTTCAATTTTGGAACCTAATATTTCAGAAATAATGGGCTCAAATGAAAATTAAAACTAACTGTATGCTGATGGAGTACTCTGTTGTAACTGAGAAAACGGATAAAATATAAAAATACTCTTAATTTGGCTCTCACTTTTTAATTTTAGGATTAGGAATTAATGGGGGTCCTTGTCACAATTCTCGATGAGGGGTCCTCGAGAAAATTTTGTTGGGAACCACTGTTTTAGATGATGTGATGCTCTTGTTTTCATTTTTCTGTGTCCTGTGATTTCATTGGTTGTTTTGGTTTTACTCTCAAAATGACCTTCATAGATAAAAAAAAAAACTTTTCTTTCTATGAAAGTTTTCTTTAACAAATGATTTGAACTAACAACAGCACAGCAAGAAGTTGGCATTTTAAAAATTTAATTAAAATATTCTTAGAAAGCTCATTTTCGAATACAAAAACACAAATTAATTCCAGACAAAAAATGAAAACAAGACCACTGGAGCTGTTGCCATTCACAACATGAAACAATCCCATTGGATAGTCATAAAACCATTTAGCGAACTAAATAACTTTGAACTTGATTGTGGTGGCCTGTTACAGGACAAGAACTATGACCTGTGGTCTACTGTTCTAAAAACTCTATCAGCCCAAAACTATATTAAAAAATTCTTTAAAAATCAAAACATTCTTGTACTCTGATTTTGCTGATTCATAATTATAGATTATATCAGACTTAATGTTTTTTTTAATTAGTTAAATAAGCAATGAGAGATGAATGAGAGAGGCTGAAGGGAGTTATGAATTATGATTTGCGAAATTTTCTTAGCTTATCTTCAATGTTTCACCTATTTTGGTATCGCTTTTTAACATCTTTCGGAAAAGAAATTCAATTCTGAATTTGATTATTTCCTCCAAATGTGTAGTTATCAAATAAAAGAAAGTCTATGTTTATTGTTTTTAGCAATCTATCCATTTCAAATAACTATTCTAATACTGGTTTGTTTGAAGTATTGAAAAAGTTAACATTTAACAACATCATCAGAGTACTACCATGTATCTAGTCAAAGTTGCAATCCCATATTTAATAACTAATATAAAACACATTCAGAATAAGTTAAAGGAAGTTTGTACTTACTGCCTGGGGCTTTTGCATACGACTCAATTGTGCTAATCTCTCGGCCTCCTCTTGCTGGATTTCGCTCAACGACTTAACGACCGAAGGACAGTCATTTGCCCTGTAGATTGACACAAGACTTTGTTGTAGACAGATGCAAAACTAAACACTAGATTAGTACTAACATGGATTGGAGAGTTACTTTTAAAAAGTACAGTTACTTAGTTTAAAAAAGTAACTCGTTGTAGCCACTTAATGCAAAAAATAACTAGTTTCTTTTAGAACTTTCAAGTTACAAGGAAAAAAATTGAAAATTAGCCATATTACCGTTTTTTTTAAAAAGAGAACCAAGACTAAATAAATAGTGACAATCGGAAAAAGAACGAAAACTCAGCGTTGATAAAAGATAAATTTTAACTAGTTAAATTCTAGCCGAACGCTGAACTGTGAATATTCGCGAAGAGCGGCATGAAAAGTAACGAAATTTTTCTTTACTTCGTTACCGCTAAAAGTAACTTAGTTACAGTTACTTTCTGAAAAAGCTAAAGACGTTATCTGAAATAGTAACTGTTACAAGTAATGTGTTACTCCAATCCATGCTAATTTGTTTGGCATGTAATCCTTTAATCAACACTTTTCTTAAGCTCAATTATCCGTCATTCATCAATTCACAGAATTTTTTAAAATATAATTTCATCATTTTCCCTCTTGGCAGCAAATAAATTTTTCAGCCAAATTCGTGTCAAATATATTCTGCTAATAAAGAAAAACATGTAAACACCTCTTTTTACAAAATAAAAGTAAAATCTGGTGATAAAATTCTTATCTCTAATAAAGACATTTAAAAGAAAACTTTCGTCAAAAAATTTAACGATTGTGAATTAATTCAAAAGGTATTGTTTCCATTCTTGATAAACAAGTGTTATCTATCATTACAAGACAGAGTAAATAAATTATTTATTCATTTCTCGTACAGGTTAAATTTTTAACTGAAAATTTAAATTAAATTTTTTTTAAAAATTTATACTTCTATAGCAGATGATTATAAATGACTTCTCAACATTTTAAATTTTATTAAAATTATAAATAAAAAAATGTGTGTTGCTGTAAAACCCAACATTCAGGTGACAGGTTTATACGTTTGAATCCTTCAGAAGTTTAATTCTTTCAGATTTTTAAAAATAGGCTAATTAACCCTTTCAGATGTAAAACATGGTAAAGATAAATTTAACTTTGGAATAATTTTATTAAATAAATTGGCCCTAAATTCTTTTCAAATGTTTAAAAATTTAATTTGAACTATTTTTAAGAATTTAAGGCTTGAAAAATTATTGTTATAATTAATTCAAAGTAATGATTCCAAAAAATTCTTTAAATTTTAGTTTCAAAAATTTCAGATTTTCCCCCCTGCTTTTCATTATTTCATTCTGGATCCATAATGAGTCCACAAAGATTAGATTTTAGTTTAATTTAGCTTGGATTATCGTCGCACTAGAGCTACATGTGGGCTTTTGGCGACTAACGTCGTAATTTAGAACCACAGTTAGCTGACGAGCCGACATCTGAATAGGCACCCAATGCAACCTTTTTTTTAAGGGCGACATCGTACGCAGCGTCGGGACTTTGGAGCATATTTAACGTGTACTCCCTCTACAGGGGTATTATTTGTCAGACATTTTTGGCTGCACGGGCCGTTTATAGGTCGGCAGTTATTTTTGCCATGCCCGTACCCGAAGCTGGGACCTTCCGCATGCAAGGCGAACACTTAACTGACTGGGCTCCCCAGCACCCTCACAAAGCTTAGATTTTTTGAATAAAAAATAAAAAGTTGGGATTGAAAGGGCTAATGGACAAGTTGCATGAAACGCGAAGTTCATAATATATGTGTTTTTCTGGTACATTAGAAGCTGCAGATTCCGAATGTAAGGTTAAATATTCACAAATATGTTTAATTTCAACAAAAAATGCATTTGAAATTTGCCGAAAATGTACGTCACTGAAAACAGCTCTGACGTCAACTGTTATGTTTTTGGCGATGTTTCGATCTATGCTGTAATACACTTTATAAAATAGTAAACCTTACAATTTCTCTGCGAAACCTCATTAAAGAAGAAGACAATATTATTTGTAACCAGTTCATATCAAGGAATTCAAACAGCTTGTTCCAAGTTCGGTTGTTAGTTAAAATACACTAGAGCGCGTATGAGCTATTGCAGAACTATTGACTGTTGGATCTGATCGGAAATCGGAATAGTCGAGTGAAATCGTTCAACATTTGAAGAAATTAACTGGAACGAACATGACATGTTTCTGTAAAATAGCATAACTTTTTAAGAGTTTGATAAGGATGAAAGCACGTTTCACAGTTTCAAAAGCGATACAGTGAAACGCGATACGAAATAACACGACAAGAACAAAAAAAAAAGCCAACCGTGACGTCATCTGTTATGCTAAGAGAGGTTTAACAGGAGTGACGTATCATTAACTTTAAAAATGAATTTAAAAATAAATACATCTTTAAAACCAGAAATACTTGAATTTTAGAGGTTTTTTAATATGCTTAATCGAATAAATATGTTTGTGGAAAACACTGTAATTTTCCATTGTCCTCACCTCTTAGCCCAGGTGAGTCCGTTCTTAACCACCTGGACTTGCTTGACAGCGTGCTGTTGGAGCTGCTGTTGACGCATTTTCTCTTCTCTCTCTTCTCGTTCTTTTTCTTCCTGGATCCTCTGAATGTCAGCCAAGGAGAGGGGAGCATCCGAGCTGGACTGGCTTTTCTGGATGCCCCAAACGGGACCCTGAAACGCACGGTAATTTGAATGAGATTTAACTTCTTATAGATTACAATGCAAGCTTTGACGGCCCTTCCTTCCCCTACCCCCAGTTTAGTTTTCCAGGAAATGGTGCGAGTGTCAGGATTATTATTGTATTTTTTCCAACCTACTGGGGTTTAAGAGGGACTGTCAGTCCCATAGAGATAATACATTAGTTTTGAAATCACAATTTTTGCAAAAGAATTGGTTTGCCATGTTATCCCATTTTCAACAGGTATGAGAATCATCATAACATCAATTTAAAACAAAATTGAATAGAAAATAACATCCGGTTATTTAATTATTAATTGATAAAGTTTTAAAATAGTGTCGCCATCTGCTGTAATTTTTGGCATTTTAAAATGTTAAAAATATATAATTAAATAACTAGATAACATTTTCGTTTCAAAAATTGTTTCATTTCGATGCTATGTTGATTCTCATACCTGGGGAAAAAGGGCTAACATGGCAAAGCAATACTTCTGTGGAAGATATGATTAGAAAACTAATGCATTAGCTCGATGGGGCTGATAATCCCTCTTAAAAAGCAATTGCAATTAGCCCAGCAGAGCCTTAAACAAGGTAGGTTTAGAACTGTGGCGCTCACATCGATTCCTGGAAAACCACGAGAGGATAGGGGGAAAGAGTGCTTTCTTGCATTGTAATCAGAAAGACAATAGTCAACAAATTTTTTTTAAATCTGTATTTTTAAGGTTTATCTTCAGATTCCACACTAGCTTTATAACTTAATAAGTGGAAGCTTTTATAAAAGCCATGTCCAACTGTCCGTACATCAAACACTTTCTCAGCCCAAACTACAAATGCTACGTCAAAACATTCAACGCATCGAATTTGAATGCATGGAAAATTTTAGAGAAGAAACTTCAATTATTTAAAAAACTGCAAAATTTAATGCTCATTTAAAAAGCATAAGAAGCCAAAGAAAACCATAAAAAGCATAAGACCACCCCAAAGGCATATCATTGCAGCATAATATTTCCAATAGGACTTCTGAGTTTGTGTTACTGTATATTTAAAAAGACACTCTAACTGTGTTGGTATGGATAACATCACACTATAACTACCAACAAGCTATTAGCAGAGGGATTTTGTAATTGTAACGTTGGTCCCACACAATTTATTGGTGTGATATTCTAAAAACTATAATGCATGATACTTTTATTAGATTGGGGAAAAACTCTGGTAAGGTAACCCATGTGCCATGATTTCTCAACTCATCAGGCCATGCATGCCTACAAATGTAATTTGTAATACAGAGATATCCTGTAAGAACTATTAATTGTAATTGATATAACTACATGGTCTGGTGCTACCTGTAATTAAAATTGTTACACATAATATATATTTTATTAGTCACTCTTCAATAAATTAAATTAAGTTTCTAATTACAACACAGGCTTTGAAAGCCCTTTCTTCCCCTTGTGTGGTTTTCCAGGGAACTGTGTGAGCATCACTATTATAAACCGACTATGTTTGAGGCCCCACTATGGAAGTTAAATGCAATTGCTTTCCAAACCCAAGAAGGGCAGGGAAAAACGCAAGCAGTGCACATAACGCCCTTTCCTGGAAAAACAATCAAAGGGCTAGGGGAAGAAAGTGCCTTCGAAGCTTGCATTCTAATCGGAAGGAGTATAGTTAATGTTTCTTTTAGGTAACACCAGTGAACAAACTAGTGGTGACAAAATCCTTGAAAAAAAGTTCCCTGATATTTCCATGATTTCCCTGATACTTTCACAAAAAATTCCCTGATTTTACAATAACCTAGAAAATATACAATGCACACTATTCAATACAGTACAGAAACTTTAATCCAGGCATCGCGCTAAGACTTTCCAGATTATGGATCAGCCTACCTAACTTTTCCAGATTTCCGGAAATCAGAATAAGTTCAGAGGAACCACTTGATCAGAGAATAGCATTATAGCATAGTTCGTACACTCCTTGAAAAGTTTTGAATGAAAAACCTTATTTTCAAGCCCTTAAAGCCTATATGCTTGAAAATGAATCTGAGTATAGGGGGAAAAAGTGTGCACTATTTATTACAAAATTGAATCAAATCAAAAAAATTCTCAATGCTAAACACATAATATCATGATATTTTTAAACCCCAAGTTTCTAAACAGTCATTAATAGCTACAGTAGAACTCCAATTATCCGAAGCGGTGCTGATTATCAGAACGTTAGAAAAAATTCCATACTATGAAATATCCTCAGTTTAAATCAAAGGGCTATATGTAAGGAACAAAATATAAAAAGTTCATAATGATATCTCATACAGTTCCTGAGAAAAATGTTCCTTAAGTTAGGAAAATTAACATGGGCGAGATAGAACCATCCGACTCCTCTTAAGAAATTCAAAATGGAAAATTTCCCTGATATTTTGCGAAATTTGAAAAATTCCCTGAGAATTCCCTGATTTCCAGGTTCTGTTACCACCCTGTAGTATTTTTTCCAATGTATCTAGAGTCTCTAGTCATTTAATCTAACATATCTACGTACCTGTGTCTTGATCTTGAGTTCGGCCAGCTTCCTAAGCTCAGCCTCTTCCCGCTCCCTTTTCTCCCGAAGGAGCATCTTCTCCCTTTCAGCTTCCTTCTGGCGCAAAAGCTCCCGTTGGCGTTCAACCTCCAACAGTTTCTCCTGTTCTTTTTGCTTCTGGAAAAAAAAGAAAACCATTTTGAACCATTGGAATTTATGTTAAACTAAACTCCTCTGCGCAACAGTCTGTTAGTGGGTCAAGGCCTGCTGTGACCAATTTCAGCTTATGTGACTAAGGGCTCTGGGGTGCTAGGCATACTTCCCAGTTAGGTGGTCAACCTCACGTGAAACCCTAATTGTTTAGTTCCCAAGGCTCCTCATTTTATTGCTTGGTCCTGAAATGATAAGTCAATCTGGCCCGATTCGGGACGCAAGCCCTGGATCGGTGGCATGGCAATGCGAAGCACTTCTGCTAAGCCACTGGGCAAGTTTGTGTAAGGGGTTTTAAAAATCAAATTCAGGGGAGCACAGGGTTTCGATTCAAAAACTGCAGGAGATCCGAGGCGACCTATGCAAAACTGCCCACACTTCAGATTTAAAAAGGAATATCGGATGTTCAACTATTATCTGAATTTCCTTGTTATATGTATCAATTGCCCAATTTTCAAAAAGGGAAACATTAAGCTAACTCTTGGACACCCGGAATCGGAAAAATCGTAATTACCGAATTAAATCCGAGTTGGTAGGTTGGTTGAAATAACATCGCACTAGAGCCGCAGTTGGCAGTTATGGCCATTATTCCAAGATCTCATTCTCTGCTTTTAGTAAAACATTTAATTTGAATTAACCAGAAAGATATGTACATAAGTCCCTGGACAAATTATTAGACGCACTGCAAGATTTCAGGTATCAATCGATGATGAACAAAATACCTTAAGAAGGACATTTGTGTTCCTAAACTTAAGCTATTGAACAGAAAATACTATCTGCTATACTTAATACATATATTGACATCTTTTTTAATGATATGACATTCGTTGGTATGTTTTCATCATTACTAAAAAAATACAGTGCGTCTAATAATTTGTCCAGGGACTGTATAGTATATTAGTCTTAAGACTGCCAATTTTTCTAAGCATGTGCATAATCAAATTTAGTAAGTATTTTTAGCACAAAGGAACACTATAAGTTGAACTTGGAGTTTTTAAGGCTCTTTTGGTGCTTTGGAGGAAATCTAGGAGCTTTAATGAATTAAAATATAGGTGCATACTTTTTTAGGGCACATGTAAACCCTGATGGAGTTTTACGATGGATAAATTAAACCTACGAACCTGGATTTCTTCCTTCTTCCTCTTCTCCTCAGCTTTCTTCATTTCTGCCAATCTTTTGGCTTCCTCCTGTAAGTGTTGTTACAGTTACATATTCGCCTACTTCTAATAATCATTGGTATTTTTTACATTCTTTCTTTAACATATGAATATCGATGTTTGAATAAACACTTCTGAATTATGCCTTAAAATAATCTTTTTTAAAAATAATCTTTTAAAAAAAACTTAAAGCTACCAAGTAAAATATGTAATTGATTGTTTTATGTAATATATATAGTAACATATTTCTAAAATTGTATTTTTTTTTTAAAGTGACCCAGAGTAATTCAACTAGGTAAGTATTAACCCTATGAGAGATAAGCAAATTGACTGAAGCCTAAAGTTCTTTTCACTGCAATTTAACAAAAAATTTATTTTTAAAAAATTAAATTTCTTTAGCCGATGATTATAAACTCTTCAATACTTCATATTTTAAAAATTTAGTAAAATTACAAAAATTATAAATTATTTCAAATACATATATTGTGTTGCTGGGCAGGGCCGGATTTCTAAATTAGGCTAAGTAGGCTGTAGCCTAGAGCGGCGAACTCTTGAGGGCGGCAAATTTTACGACCAATTAAAGCGGCATTCGGCATAAAAAAAATTATGAAGATACTAATATTTTTAAGAAAGAAAACAAATAATTTACATTAATGCGTAAACCGTGAACGTGTATATTGTACTAATATTTAGTAGCGAGCATGGCCGCTGCTAGGACAATTGCACCCTCACCCCCGGATTTGGATGTTGAAAGAAAAATAGTAGAATAGTTTAAAAAATTCGCCTATTATTTCGCTTTCGATTTAGTGTAAAGGTACATATGATTCTAATATGTCGACAGAAAAAAAAATAGTCAAGAAAACTATATCTGGGATATCTTACAACGGAAGTGTGGGAAAGAAAAACCCCATTCAGGCGCCGATTTTCTATTTCTATATTTTCTAATTATATTGTATTTCAAATAAACCTATTTTTCCAATTATATATTCGTTGTGATAATTTTAAATGGCACATACCACCCTATTTTACAGCTAACAAGGTTTGTTTCCCCGAAGGGGTGGAATATAGTGACAGGGGCGGCAAATCAATCCAGTAGCCTACAGGCGGCAAATCTTTAAATCCAGCCCTGACACCAATACACGTAAAAAAGGAATTATCTATCATATGATACCCCAAGATACTTCGTATGATTCATATTTAAAATCCGCTTTTAATCAAACTTATGAATGTAAGTTATGCTTGCAGTTTGAGGAAAGGGTATTTTTCATACTCAAAACTTAGTTTTTGCAGATACAGTCTTTTTTCATACAGTGGAAGTACCGGGTGGTTATAAAATAACACTTGCTATTCGGAGAGGTCTGTAGCTTGAATGAATAATCCGAATGCAACAAACATCGAGACACTTACTAATCAAGAAGGGGGAAAAAGAATGGAATCATAAAAATAAAAACTCGTCTCTTGACCAGTGTTCTAAATTACGAGGCGTAATTGGCTGTGTTGGCCGTAATTGGCAATAATTGGCTGCAAGAGGCAAATCTTTAAATCCGGCCCCTGTTGCTGGAAAACCCGACAGTCAGGTGAAGGGTTTATATATGTTTGTAATCCCTCAGAAGGTTAAAAACAACTTTTCTTGAAATTTCTTTCAGAAGCTTTCAACTATTTAATATTCCACAGTCAAATTCTTCATTCGTATGAAGTAGGAGCATTATATATTTCTTTACCTGTTGCCTCCTTTCCTCCTCTTTCCTTCTATGCTCCTCAAGTTTTCTAAGCTCCTCTTCCTCCCTTATCCTCTTCTCTTCCTCAAGTTTCCTCCTCCTGATCTCCTCTTGTTGCTGGGGAAATTAAATTAAGGTAAGTCCCACAAATACATTATGCAGACGATATTGTGATAATTACCAGAACAACTAATTATAAGGTAATAGTAACCAGAGCAAGGGGCAGGGACAAGTTAAGATGGACAGACTGCATCACCAAAGACTTTCAAATTTTGAAGGTAAGGAATTGGGAAACTATCACTTAAGGAGGAATGGGCGTCTCCAAACTTAAGTGCCTCAGTGTTAATTCAATGGCGAAAAAACTATTTTCTCTGCCACATTTCTCCGGCTGTATCGAATATTTTTACAAACGTTTTTTTTTCAAATAATAAATGTAGATAACTTACAGGTCTCTATCTTCCCACTTTTTGAAATTGCTTCGAATATTTTGTGTAAAATTATTTATTGAACATTAAAAAAAATATTCAAACCCATTTCAAAAATTGGGAAGATCGGGACCTGTAAGTCAGCTACATTTATCACTTTAAAAACTCCGCTTGTAAAAATATTTAATGCAGTCGGAGAAATGTGGCAGGGAAAATATTTTTTTTCTCCATTGGATTAACACTGATGCACTTTGCTTTGGAGACCCCCGGTCCAATGCACCCATTCCCCCTTAAAAGAGGATGGAAGCGAGTTCTTGAGAAGGCCCTGACTCATATTAGGCTGTCGTGTCACAATATAGAAGAAGTCTCACAAACACAAACAAGCCGTTAATCTAGCCAGGAGACTGTTTCCTTTTATATCCCTTTCATTGTTACAAATATAAATATAATTAGTTAAAACTTATAAAATTGCATATGTAGTCTCCTCAGCAATACACATGATTTTTGAATAATTAAAAAAAATTGTTATTTATTTAAAATGTTACTTTGTGTTAGAAATTCACTTTATTTTTATTAAATTAAGTTTCAGAAAAAATAGTTTTTGGACCCTCTGAGGTAAAAGCAAATAGATTAACGTCTAAACTTGTTTTCACTGCACGAGATTAAAATTTTAATTTTTAAATTTAATTTGCTTAATTTTCTTAAATAAGGTTTTAAAGAAGCAGATGGTGTAACTCCTCAATACGTCAAATTTTAAAATTTAGTAACAGAAAATTTGTAATTTAAAAAAATTATGTGTTGCTGGAAAACCTGACAGGTGACAGGTTTATACGTTAGAGCAGGGGTTCCCTATCTTTTTACACCTGCGTACCACTTGACTTTTTGAAAAATTTTGGCGTACCACCAGGCCTATATAAATCTATAATAATAAAAGAAAGAGTCTGTCTGTCTGTGTGTCTGTTATAAAAGATTATATATAAAAGACCTACTTATACTGCCCACAGGAATTCGAAATTTTAAAGATAGATTCCCTTTAATACTAACGTGTGCACCTGAGGCTTAGTTTTTTCATATTTGTTTCATTTTTAGAGAAAATTCGAATTTTCTGAAAAAAATACACCACTTTCGCTCAAATCCGGTCATTTTTTTCTCTTTCCTGATGCCATCGGCTGAAAAAATTAAATAAAACTTTTAACGAAAACATTTAAAATTCAAAATGTTTATTTTATTCTTTTGCCATTACTTTCAGAAACTTAATTCATTATTTGAAAAATAATTGACACGTTTCAAGTGACGTAATTCCGCCAGTCTTCATTCCCGGATTTTATTGTGGGTTTATTTGATGATTTTTTCATTGATTTTTCTGTTGACTGCATGTATGCATATTTTAAGCAATAACTGTATAGTTAAGCTATTACTGAACTATGATGGTTAATAAAGGCCATCGCACTAGAGCTATTAGTGTGTTATGTCTTTATTTTTTCGCCAAATACGTTGCCAAACTCGCCAAATTATTAACTAAAATTCGCCAAATAGGCAATTTCTTTTATGAATAATTTATAAGCTGGTCGGTTGTTCGAAGGTCATTGTGTTTGAGCTGTATAATGGGTGTGGGTAGCTATATCTATTTTCTCGCCAAATTATTGCCCAAAACGCGCCAAATGAGCTAAAAGGTTTTATGTATTTATGAGGGAATTGTGATGGCATTTATGAGTGCATTTTACAGCGTATTTTTCATTTTGGAATTTTAAGGCAATGAAACGGGATTTTATAATTTATAACGAGCGGAAAAAATAATAAGTTTATGATCCTATAACAGGTTATATGG
The DNA here is from genome assembly GCA_019343175.1 of Oedothorax gibbosus. Taxonomy (NCBI): domain Eukaryota; kingdom Metazoa; phylum Arthropoda; class Arachnida; order Araneae; family Linyphiidae; genus Oedothorax; species Oedothorax gibbosus. Next base: position 69,558 of record JAFNEN010000504.1, read on the forward strand.
TAAACATATTTGGAACGATCTGATATTTTTTTTAATCCGTGCGAAGAACGGGCATAAATTTGCTAGTATTTTAATAAATGTATAATGTTTACTCTTCTTAAAGTGCTCAAAGGATTTTTGAATTAAATTCCTGAGAAAACTTCATATGTAATTGTTAGGTATTTGTTTATTTATAACATGCTTATAATAAAGGAGAAATAAAAAGATTAAAATTGTATTGATTTAAAGTTTTATTTTTTACCTATAGGTCTAAAAACATACAAATAAAAAAATAGTACAAACTCAGCAAATAATTAATCATCATGCAAAATGTACTTTTATAGTCTTTAGTGCGAAACTTCTTGTTGTTTGCCTGTGATTAAAATACCAACATTAGGAGTAATGAAAGTTATCTTCACTCTTAAATCCTCTTCAACACTTATTCTGCTTCTATGACTATTTTTTATGTTCAGAAAATCCACTCTCACACAAGTAACTCGTAACAAACAGCATCAAAAATATCAGAGCTTGCCCGAAGATCAAAGGGTACTAGGTTCTACATCTGATCCAGAAGTTAAATAAAGATTTCCCCTTAAAATAATGTTTATGTTTAAAATAATGAGTAATATGTTTGCGTGCTCACTGCCCATGCATACAGAAGCTATTTAAAAGCACCATGTTGCTCACATCACTCAGGCGTACCACCTGAAATTTTCCCGCGTACCACCGGTTGGGAAGCCCTGCGTTAGAGGGTTAATTATAAAATGTCTTACAAATAAACGTTACACAATAGGGTAGGCCGAAAAAACACTTTTTCGCAAATGTTTAGGGGCACAGAGATAAAAAGGTGCCAAATGGTCTCAAACTAACGTATGTAAAATTTTATTGCATTCAGATAAGTCTTTTTGCCTCCGAATTGGATTTGAAATTCTGAAAATTAGTCAAAATATGCACAATATTAAAAAAAAATTCGAAAATCAAAAAATTCATTAATTGAATTGCAATAATACAAAATTGATGTATCTTTATGAAAACAATATTTGTGCAAAATTTTAGAATCTTAGGTTGATACCTTCTATTATCTTGAAAAGGCATAATTTTTTATAATTGAGCTATAAAATGTTATAAATTTTAAAATATACCAATCGACAGAAATTGTTTGTATTTGATAAAGGTGCCCTCAAATGATTTTTTTTATTTCAATAGAATCACCTATTCCCAATTTTGCACTTATTAGTACTCAATAATGACAGTTTTTTTCTTTCTTATATTGACCCCTTTTTGGTAGTTGTGCTCCGCCCACACAACGGCCCTGTTTTTAAATTGTTTCCTAACTTTTTGTGAAAAATTACTAACTGCACTGAATCAATATCAGAATTGATCAATTATTATTATTCTAAAATTGTAGTGGAAGAAAACTTTCATTTATAAATAAGAAAACAGGGCCGTCAAGTGGGTAGGGGAGCCATAGAAAGCATGGGGAGATAGTTAAAAAAACCACCAAGTAAACTTTGTAATAAACTGGGATTGTATCATTTAATACCCAAAATTATATTTTAATGCAATTTCTATTTTTCAACATTTGCTTATACTCGAGCTACTTAAAATAATAATGAAGTAACGAAGGTTAAGCAATGTATGCATTTTGCTTCAAAGCGTTCCTGTCTGAAATTCATTAAAACAAACTAGCTACTTTCAGATAAAGTGATGTAACATTCTATGTGGTGTTCTTATTCTTATAAATATACATCATTCACAGTGAAGGTACCTGGTCACATAATACGTTTACCTTACCGTCAATAAAAATACAGTTTTCAAGTCTGGTCATATCCCCCAAACCCAACAAAGTTCGGAAACCGGCTTTCCTTTTTCCTGCTGTTCGTACAAGATTTTTTAAATAAAGCCTTTTTTTGTTTGGAATTGTAGATCCAAATTTAAAATATTCTTGTTAACATAAATTCATTACTTTATTGAAAGTTAAACGAAGATTATCTGGACCCTCCACCTACTCAACGGCCCTGTTTTTTCATTTGTCTGAATATTTTCTTCCATTGCAATTAGTATTAATACTACAGCGATATTAGGTTTCAATATTTAATCATTCATTTTTGAATTTATTCACAAAGAGTTGGGTAATAATGTTAAAACAGGGCCGTTGTGGGGGTGGAGCAATGCCACTAAACTGGAGGTAATAAAATGAAAAATATGTGTTTCTATCAATTACCTATACGTAAAAAAATGCTAAATGTTTTGCTTTTGAAAAGAAATTACAATGTGATCACACCGCTATCAAATACAAACATTTTATGAATTGGGTTATTCGTTGAAAATGGCAGCATTTATAGCTCAATTTTTACAAATCACGACCTGTCAAGATAATAAAAGGTATCAACGTAAGATTCTAAAAATTTTCATATATATTTTTTTCATAAAGATATATCAAATTTGTATTATTGGAATCCAATGAATGAATTTTATGATTTTCGACAATTTTTTGAATATTGAGCATATTTTGACTAATTTTCAGAATTTCAAATCCAATTCGGAGGCAAAAAGACTTATCTGAATGCAATAAAATTTTACATACGTCAATTTGAGACCATTTGGCACCTCTGTGCCCCTAAACATTTGCGAAAAAGTGTTTTTTCGGCCCACCCTATTACACAATGAATATTTCTAAATCCTTCCTATATATTTTATTTTAATTAAAAACATGACTATTTCAGACTTCTATTTAAATGAGTATACTATCATAAAGAGATTTATAATTTTTTAGTATTTTTACCTGTCTTTGTCGTTCTGCCTCTTCTTCTCTTAGCCTTTGCTCTTCCAGTCGTTTAAGCTCTTGTTTGAGTTGTCGTTCAGCCTCCTGGCGACGGATTTCCTCTATCCTTTTCCTTTCCTCCTCCTAAAGAAAATATGGGAATTATTAGTTTTAAAATTTTTAAATTTTTACATATTTTGTCAGAATAATTATAAATTTTGTTTGATGAATCCATTAAGGAACTAATGTCTGGCTATCTCCCCACATCCTTGGTACAGTAGGTTGAGACCAGGAGGATCACTGCATTTTGAGGCGGGCAGACAGGACCAAACGGCAGTTTAAAGACTTGTCAGTGGGCACCTAAAGTGCATGACTTTTGATTCCGGCAGTAAAGTATTCAAAATGTGTTCCAAATGCCATCTGATGCCGGCTTCCCCAGAACATATCCTCGATTGCTTGGGGCTCACCTTGGAGGATGTTTGCGATAGCCCTCTCCTGGTGCTGGACATTGCAAGGCTGCACGGGCTCATTGATTTGATCTAACTGTCGCTAGATCAGGAACGATTGGAAACAACAACAACATACATTGGATGCCAAAGGATTGAAAATTATGTCCTCTGATGTTATTCGTTCATATGAAAGACATTCAAATAAGACATTTCTTACATATTTTGTAAATATGAACAGATTTTTTTCGAGCATTGATAGTGCTTATGCAGAAAGTAGTTTGTTTTAACCCTCTGATCGTTAGACCCGACTATGTCCGTATTTTGTGCATCACTCTTTCTTGCAATAAACCTAAATTTTAAAATTTTATAACTAATAAATTTTCATTCAAAATGTACTTTTTTCATTTGGAAATATTTCTATACTCGTGTCTACAAAAACAAACCTAATTCTGAGTTTTGAAAACAAATATGTTATTTGAAATAGATTTAATTTAAAATCTTATGCAGTAAAAACAACCATACATATTTGCCTATTTCCAGGCTGTTCTGAAGGTTAAAGATAAATACTTTTTTTAAAAATTATCCATTGAATTATAAAATAATTTGAATATTTTCCCTTTGTTTGCAAAGAATGTAATCGATAATATTATTCATGCTTATTTAAAAGGAATTGTTTGTTAACTGCAACTGTAAAGGTACTTATATGTTTTCTCTAAACACAGAAATTTCGGATCCCTACTTAGTTTGATTCAGTGCTTACATACTTTATCCCTTTATGAGGTGCACAGTTAATAGTCAATTATTTTAATACACACAGAAAGACTTTGTTATTAATAAAAAACTAGGGGTGTGTAACACCACTTGACTTTCAATTACACTCAATATTCAATAAATCAACAAATTTAAAAGTAATTATATTCCCCATACGATAATTTAAATACATTTCAAACCTAAAAAGTAGGTTTGTAACAGAATCTCTCTTAACTCGCTTCCAAACAACAGTAGTGTTACACAAGTAAAAAGGCGCCAAACACAGCATTAATTCTATATTAAACATTTACATGCTAAATTTGGCTAGTTTCATTTATTTTATTTCGAAAATTCAATAATTATTACTTATTGTTTGCAAAAATTAATATTTCAAAGAATAAATATGTAATATTCCTCTCTTTTAAATAGAGTGAAAATATTTCATATCAACATACAAAGAATCTTGTAGTGAAATATATTTGACGTCATTTCAAACTGATCGATGTCGAAAAAATAAATTTATTTTAATTTATTGTCTAAAAGAATTAAAGTTTCTCGAGCGATAGTTGCGAATGGCAAAGGTGATTTAATTCTAATAAAAATGGCTTCCTATGCTTTTTAAATGAGCATTAAATTTTGCAGTTTTTTAAATAATTGAAGTACTTCGAATTCTAATTCTTTTCTGAAATTTTCAATGTATTCTAATTTCGATGCGCTGAATTTTTTGACGTATCACACTTGTCCGTAGCATTTGTAATTTGGGCTATGAAAGTGGATGACGGACAGACAGACGGACTGAACGATTATAATACCTTCCACTTTTTACGTTATAAACGTAGTGTGGAAGCTAAAATGGGGTTACCTCTTCTTGCTGCCTCCTCAGCTCCTCTCTATTTCTTTGTTCTTCCAACTCCCTTTCCTGCTGTAGCCTTAACTCTTCGGATTTCCGGATCTTTTCCTGCTCTTCAGCCAGCTTTTGCTGCGTAAAGTGCAATTAAAAATGAACTTTAAACACAAATCAACAAAAGTGTTTAAAACAGTAAATTACGTTATGTATACGACACTTGGAACTCAAAAATAATTTTGATATCTTAAAACACAAATTTTCTATTATCTGGTTTGGACAAAGTATTATTTTTTTAGAAGATTTTTCATTGGTGATAACTATATTTGAATTTTAAAAGGGCAGCAATAACATACTTTCTTTACTATTTTAAAAAATGAAATTTATGTTTGGGTTTTGTAACGAAAAAAATTGTTTACAATTGCAGATAGTTATTTATCAACAATGCATGATAAAATGTGCAATTTTTTTAAATTGTATTTAATTAAAAATATCTGTACGTTTAAATAATTTCATACACACACAGTGGCCTTAGAATTTCGCTTGTTCATTTGATTAAAGTTTTCTATTACAAGTTTAAAATATTTATTTTTTCTATTTAATCGTTAAACAAACAATTTATGATATAAATTCAGTAGACTATTTGCAATAATTTATTTAGAGGTATAGCAAATATCGGATATTTACCTTTTCCAATTCTGATGGTTCATTTGACTTTGAGAGGTCAGTATCCCATATACTGCCACCAGGCGGCTGAGGTGTATTAACATTTACTGGCCAAGGACCTATAATTAAAGTTAAGAGGTCTTTTTTTTAAAGTGGAATTTTAATGTGTAATAATTGGTGATTACAAAAATAAAACACTTGACTTTAAATGAAATAAAAACCCTTTAACAGTCTTTTTAATATAACAAGTATAATTTTTAACAATAAATTCATGGTTACTCGACTCTAAAACCAAAAAATTCCCACTCAAAAGCTAAGTTCAATAACTGTAACTTAGGTTAAATGTTAAGTAAAAGGTATTACTCCAATTTTTATGCAGTTAAATTATAAGTCAACAGACTATAGTCCTTCAGATTACAACACAAGCTGCAAAAGCACTTTCTACCCCATCTCGCTCGTATGGTTTTCCAGGAAACAGTGTGAGTGTTGTTGTTCTAAAGCTGCCTTGTTAAGAGGCTCTGCTGGGAGGTTAATTGCAATTGCTTTCCAAACCCAATTGGGGAATGGAAAAAGCACCGCTCGCACCATTTCCAAAAACGGGGCTTAGGTTGAATTGCCTTCATAATAAGAGCTACACGATCAGGGCCGGATTTCTAAATAGGCTAAGTAGGCTGTAGCCTAGAGCGCACAAACTGTATATAGCACCCACTAGCTGAGCTTGTCGTCGCTGTGTGGTTCACATCAGTTACACCTTATGAGACCAGGGTAAGTGAGGATATTATAAATGATCTAATTATATTGTATTTCAAATAAACCTATTTTCCCTCTTTTATATTCGTTGTGATAATTTTAAATTGCACATTAAACCACCCTATTTTGCAGCTAACCAGCTATCTTTTCCCGAAGGGGAGAATATTGTGACGGGGGCGGCAAATCTTTAAATCCGGCCCTGTACACGATTAATAATAGGGTACACGATTAATAATAGAGCTACACTGCTATTTTAGAACCAGAGTCAAATGACGAACCGACACCCGAGTAGGCAACCAACGCAATTCTTAAGGAAGACCACATAAAAAGTGTCAGGACTTTGGAGAATATTGATGTGCAATCCCTCTATACAGGTATCATTTGTTGGACTTTTCAGCTGCATAGACAATTAACAGGTCAACACTCATTTTGACAATGCCCGGACTCGAACCTGGGACTTTTCATATGCAAGGCAAGCAGCCCCAGCCCTGAAAACCACACGAGGGGAAGAACCACAGTAAAATGACGAACCGACAGCCGAGTAGGCAACCAACGCAATTTTTAAGGGAGACAACATAAACAGTGTCAGGACTTTGGAGAATATTTGATGTGCAATCCCTCTATACAGGTATCATTTCTTGGACTTTTCAGCTGCATAGACAATTAACAGGTCAACAGTCATTTTGACAATGCCCGGACCCGGACCCGAGACTTTTCATATGCAAGGCAAGCAGACTCAGCCCTGAAAACCACAAGTGCTTAAGAAGCTTGTGTTGTAATGATAACGACTACAGTAAATTTTTTTTTTGAATTTACCTGTTTCTGGTGCTGTTTGCCACAGATCACTTTTCATCATGGGTGGGAGGGGCAATCCCATGAGAGGATGGGCCAGGGCAGACATGGGGTTCATAAGATTAGACGGGTCACCCATGGGCTTTAGTCCGGAGCTGAAAGAGGAATCACATTACAAATAATGCCAAGTTATATATAAGGATATTTTATATCTTATGTTTTGGTGCAGTGTAGTGATTACTATGTGGCTCACTGGAAATTGTTTTTTAAAGTCAAAATTAATTGAGAGTAAAATAGTCAAAACCTCTTGAGATCTGGAATCCCCATTCGGGGAAATTTTTTAAAACCTCCCCACTAACAATTAACATGTTAATTAGTTTCGAAATTGACCTGGTCCAATTTTTTTTAAATAATTAAAGTACTTCAAATTCGAATTCTTTTCTGAAATTTTCAATGTCTTCTAATTTCGATGCGCTGAATTTTTTGACATATCTCGCGTGTCTGTAGCATTTGTAGTTTGGTCGATGAAAGTGGGTGACAGACAGACGGACTGACCGATTATAATACCTTCCACTTTTTACGTTATAAACGTAGTGTGGAGGCTAAAATGGACACCAGATTCTTGCTCAGCATCAAACACAACATAAGAATCACCTATTACTTTTTTTTAATAATCTTTCAAACCTTTTTTTGTTTTAATTTAATTGCATTGATTTTTTTTTATACTGCTGCTTTTTAACATAGAAAACCTGAATATCTGGAAAACTAGAGCGGCGATTTTTTTTTAATAATAATGCTCGTGTGCAACCCATTAAATTCCTTCACAATTCGATACTTTTCTTTCCAGACCACAAATTTTGTTTAAGTTTGTTGCCTAGTGCAATTAAAATGTCTCTTTTGTAAAGGAGGAGGCCCAACCAACTTTTAGGATGTCTGTAAAATAGCATCAAACACATACCTGGGAATCTGAGCCATAAACTGCTGCATAAGCACTTGTTGTTGCTGTTGAGATGTAAGATGGGTAAAGTTGTCCTGTGTCTTCAGTTGCGTCAATAGCTGCTGCATGTGTGCCTGCCTAAAAAGTTAAAGTATCGATATAATGAATAAAAATGCTTAAATAACTATTTAGAATCTTAACTTGTCTGAAGTTCTTCACTGTAGCATTTTTATTTTGGGCTATGAAGTGGGTGATGGACAGACAGACTGAATAATTATAATACCTTCCACTTTTTACATTATAAACGTAGTGTGGAAGCTAAAATCCCCAAAATTGGCTTTGACGGGAGTTTTTTTATTTAAGTAAAGTAATATTATATAAGATAAGAATGTTGGGTGGGCCCAAAAAACGTTTTGCAATTTTCAAAAACGTCGATTAATTATTTTTGTTTTTTAGTTTTGAAACTTACTTTTTTAAAAGCATTTTGTCACTAAAAGAACATTATCCTGCTCTTCTACAGGCACATTAAATTACAACAGCAAGTAGCTTATTTTACAAGTGGCGCTTTTTTACAAAAATGTGCACATGATCTGTTGAATAAATGGGATCGGCTAGTGTTGAATAGGAGTGTAAGAAGGGGAATGAACAGTGACCATTGATTGAAGGGGGGCGATACCTGTAACCACCTGAATTTTGATCGTTTTTCAGAGACGTTATTAGAAGGGAAGAAATACATGAATCGTTTTAAAATTCAGTATGTTTATACATTGTACATTAAAATACAAACATTAAATTTTTTTTATTTAGTTTTTCAAAATGGCCGCCGTAGTTACTCATCTCCTGCCACTCTCGCGGATAAAAGTATTAGCTACTCTAAAATTGATCTGAAATCAAAAAAATTTTATATGAAAATGTCATAAAACTTACATCTTCTAGTTAAACCAATAAAAAATCAAAAAAGTTGAAAAATTGTAAATCGGCAAGCTTCAGAATAAAAAAGTGTGATTTTTTTTACCTTTTTTCAAAGGTTTTTGGGTAAAAAACTATTTCTTTAAATTTTTTTTTGGCATTTTTGAGGTTCAACTAGAAGATAATACTATAGAGAAGATATATACCAAATTTTATAATGATCGATTTAGAACTTTTTGAGTTAATTTGCCTGCCAATTTAAAAAAAGTAGTTTTGAGATAAACATGCTTCAAGTTTTGACAAAGCCCTCAAGCGCCGAGTTGAAGTGAAGCATTTAAATGAGTTTTTAATCAATAAATAATGCGAATTTCATTCGAAAAATTTGCAGGCATATTTTTGAGATGTTATTTTAACTATTTATGAAACAAAAAAAATCATTTTTTACATGTATCGCCCCCCTGAAAGCCCAAATTACCATAAATTTTCTTTCATATAGTATGTGAAGCGCAGTACTGTGATTTCGGAGATCTGCGTAGCAGAACAAAGGGTTTTAACAACCAAACAAATAATGTAAAAGCATTTCCGATTTCTTGGAGTGCTATCTTCCAACAAGTTTTGCAACAGTTGAGCCATTTTTCTGGTTTCTTCTAGGAGGGTCTTAGATGGGCCACGGATAATCCACAAAGCAGATAATCAGGAGTTAATGTACCTCAGCATAACGAATCCTTATATGGAGGAGGTCAAATATTTAGCTCTAGCTCTACCTCATAAGCCAAATATATCTAGATATATACCTCAGCATAAGTTGTTGTTGCATAAGCTGTTGCTGAAGCAATTGCTGCTGCAGTTGTAGCAGCTGCTCGTCTGGTTTTGGAATTTGGCCACCAGGGGGGGCTGCTGGAATGTTTGGGGTGATTGCTGGGGCCATGGGGGCTGTTAAGGAAGAAGGCAGCGCTGAAGCCTGGAAATAAAAAAAAAATATGTTAAAAATACAAATGTAATACACAAGCACAAATTTTACTGCAGTTAATCTCACTAGAAACTTCACATTTTTAACAAAAATAAAACACTCACAAAAAAAAAAGATTGCTGGAAGTTCACTTTGAATAAGATTAAAGACAGGTTTCAGATTTTTTTTTTTGTTTAAACTAAGTCTTTTGAGTTTAAACAACATTTTTTTAAAAAAAATTTCACCCTAAATGAACTGTTTATAAATTTATGTTTTTTTAATTAACACATTGAAATTAATCTGCAGGCGGAAGCTTATAGATTTAGCTGAGATAATTATGACCAATGTTTTTATAAAAATTTTCAAAAAGAAAAAAAAATATGGATATTTATCAAGTGTTTTTTGTATCAGGAACCTTAGTTTTTAAATAGCAAAAATGAACCAATGAGCATGGTATGATTTGAGCACAGAGTTTAGTAGTAGTTCTGCTGAATTTGAGTTTAGTAATTTTAAAAATCAGAATAATCTCTCAAATTTTTTTGAAACAAACGAATTTAAGAATTAAAATAAGAAATTTAGAAAAACAAGCTGCAACAAAAACTTACTCTAATGGGAGGAGGAGGGGTGCCAGGCATAAATGGAACTCGGCCACATGATTTTATAAGGTCCCCTGAAACAAAAAACAGACAAAAGAAATACAGATGAGAACCAGAAATCCACTGACCTAAAATCAACAAGGTTTTTCACACATAAAAAATAGTGACATTATAACTTGTTTTTGGTTGCAGAACAGTAAAAATTTCCAGACCGAGAGGAAAGAATTGGGGATTTTAATTTATATAAGCATGTTCAATCTAATATTGTTTTAAGTTTTGGAACCAGTTTAGTTTAGTTTGAATTATCGTCGCACTAGAGCTACACGAGGGCTATTGGCGATTGGCGTTGTATTTTAGAACAACAGTCAAGTGACGAGCTGACACCCGAGTAGGCACCCAACGCAACCGTTAAGGACGACATCGTACGTAGCGTTAGGACTTTGAAGTATATTTAACGTGCACTCCCTCTACACGGGGTATTATTCGGACATTTTTGGCTGCACGGGCCGTTTATAGGTCGGCAGTTATTTTGGCGATGCCCGGACCTGAACCTATTAAAATTACATGTTACATGATAATATTAAATATTACATGTTTTTAAAATGAATTTGAATACATGTATTTTTTTACAAAATTATAATTTTTAAAAATTTTGCTAAATTTTAAAATTTGGAGAATGGAAGAGTCATTTATAATCACCGGCTACAGAAATATAATCTTAAAAAATGTTAAGAAATTAAATTTTCACCTTAATATTCAAATTAAATATTATGCTTGAAAACAAGTTTACACTTCGGCCAATTTGCTTATCCCTCAGTGGGTTAATTTTAAAACAAAATCTATTGTGTTTAATGATCTGAAAAATGCTGAAATCTAGACAAGGTCTTCTCTCATTTTTCGACCGTCAACCGTATTAAGTTCCTATACTTTACAACTTGAAACCCCAATTTGCATATTTGAAAAATTATGGTTATAATGATAAGAGGATGAACTGCTTATAAAAAAAAATAACACAGTAGTTACCTAGCTGCGCGAATGTTTCATCACAACTTCGCCTCACCATTAGACTCATAGTGAAGTATCCGGAACTGAACCACTCAAGCATTTCATGCGAAGCAAACGGCCCTGAAAAAGCAGAAATAATTATTAGAAATTGTATATGTTACTTAAATTAATTATTAGTAATTGTATATATATTACTTAAAGGTCTAGTTTGCAAAACTCGCATTTTACAAAGCATAACCAAAGATATAGGGGCCAGCCTCCTTATTGGCGATTTGGTCCAATTGAACTTACCATTATCAAACATCGCCAATGAACGGTGTTTTATATATAATCTGTTATATTTTGGAGAATGCATGATTTGCAAGTAGACCCTTCTTTTCAGTAAACAAGAATACTTAAAAGTGGGTAGTTCGTGGTTATAGAAAGAGAAACTAAACAGTTCTCAAAATCTATGTAGTTATATGTGTACCGATAATACTGTTTTTCTTAAAATATTAAGTTAACAGCAATAAAGGCCATTGAACTAACACATTGGATAGTTAGGGTAACAATTGATTAGCACTGTTGTTAGCACCAGACTTAAGGGGGAATGGGCGTGCTGGACCGCGGGTCTCCAAACTCAAGTGCCTCAGTGACAATCCAATGGCGAAAAAACTATTTTCTCTGCCACATTTCTCCGGCTGTATTGAAGATTTTTACAAACTTTTTTTTTTAAATAATAAATGTAGATAACTTACTGGTCTCTATCTTCCCACTTTTTAAAATGGCTTTGAATATTTTGTGTAAAATTATTTATTGAAAATTTAAAAAAAATATATTCGAACCCATTTCAAAAAGTGGGAAGGTCGGGACCTGTAAGTCAGCTACATTTATCACACAAAAAAATCCGCTTGTAAAAATATTCAATACAGCCGGAGAAATGTGGCAGAGAAAATATTTTTTTCTCCATAGGATTAACACTGAGGCACTTTGCTTTGGAGACCCCCGGTCCAACGCGCCCATTCCCCTTTAAGGTAACACATCAGACACTTAAGGTAGCCATTGATTAGCACTATTGCAAGGTAAGCACTTTCTATCTAGCCGGGGGGGGGGGGGGGGCAGAAACAGTGTGGAATACATTTTCTTTATAAAAGTATACAAAAATGCCTTGATAAAGTCACCTTGTATTTCTCCTTGTGGGTCTTGATAAAACCATTTGCTGTCTTTGTCTTGTTGGGCAGAGGATTCTTCCGTGTGTGGTGTGACACGTTGCTCAATCTAAAAATAAAATTGATATAAAAAGACATTAAGATTTTTTTTGCAGACCAATAAAACTTTTTTTTTTGCCACTTTACTTATTTTGAGCAATGCAAGTTTTTCCTGTTGTTTTGTGAACTGGTTTGGGATTTTCAATAAAAAAAAACTAAGGACCATGCACAATGAAAGTTACGATAAATATAAATAATGGCTGCATCGAAATTTTAATAAGATTTGTACATGAAATGATTAGATTTGGATTGGCTTAACAGAACTACCAGCAAATTTAAACCTGTTCTTCGCACGGAATAAAAAAATATCAAATAGATTCCAAATATGTGTACCATATACCCTGTTATAGGATCATAAACTTATTATTGTTTCCACTCGTTATAAATTATAAAATCCCGTTTCATTGCCTTAAAATTCCAAAATGAAAAATACGCTATAAAATGCACTCATAATTGTCATCACAATTCCCTCATAAATACATAAAACCTTTTAGCTCATTTGGCGCGTTTTGGGAAATAATTTGGCGAGAAAATAGATATAGCTACCCACACCCATTATACAGCTCTAACACAATGACCTTCGAACAACCGACCAGCTTATAAATTATTTATAAAAGAAATTGCCTATTTGGCGAACTTTAGTTAATAATTTGGCGAGTTTGGCAACGTATTTGGCGAAAAAATAAAGACATAAAACGCTAATAGCTCTAGTGCGATAGCCTTTATTAACCACCATAGTTCAGTAATAGCTTAACTATACATTTATTGCTTAATTATACATACATGCAGTCAACAGAAAAATCTACTATGACAAAATTTTAAGTAGCTTTCCTTTCATCATACTTTTTACCTCTTTGCAATGAAAGCAGACAAAATTTAACATCCTTCCGACTTTTAATAGTCTTTTGAAAGTGATATATTAATTAAAACAATAGAAAGGATACAAGTAAAATGTTATAACTTGTAAGAATACATATCATGATCATGTGCATATGAAATTAATTTCATATACAATATTTAATCTTATAAAACAAGTTTTTAAAATAAGACTAACTTGAATAAAATTCAAACAAAACGTGTACTGATTTCGGTTTTTAACTAACACAAAGCAAAATATAGAAGTTTATAATTTAATAGGTATTATAATCTATTCAGGTTCCATTTTAGGACTACTGGTACCTAGTATTGGTAGTGCTTCGCATTGCCGCGCCACAGGTCCGGGGATCGAATCCCGGATTGGGCGAGGTTGACCCATCCTTTCATCTCTTGAGTGGGTCAATAAAAGGGGGAACCAAGCATGCTTGGGAACTAAACACTGGGGGTTTCGCGTGAGGCTGACCACCTTACCGGGACATATGCCTAGCACCCCAGAGAGGTGACGAAAGCTGAAATAGGCACAGCAGGCCTTGGCCCAGTAATGGGCTGTTGAGCCGAGGAGTTTAGTTTAGTTTAGGTACCTAGTATGCGGTTAACCACCATATATGCTTATCACCCCATAGCCCTTGGTCAAGTAAGCGGAAACGAGCATGGCATGCCTTGGGTTATTAATGGACTGTTGCGCCAAGGAGTTTAGTTTTAGGTACCTTGTATACGGCCTCAAAATCACATTACCTCTTCCGTCCACTGGGCAACCATATTTTCCGTAGCCTTTTGATGATAGGCAAAAGCATCATCTTCTGTTGTTGAGGCATTTTCCAATTTCTTCGGGTCACCCGAATCAACAGCATCGGCTTTTGACAGAGTTTTAACAGGATTTGTTGATTTCGGAATCTGTTTAACGGGGGATGTTTCTTTCTTTTGGGATGTTTTTGGTTCTGGGCTCTGCTGTTTTTCTTTTGATTTGCCTGTTGGGACATAAATCAATATTAAATATGTTTTCCAGCTTCAAAGTTAGTTATTAGTTGTTAGTTATTAAAAATCCATCTAAAATCACTTGCTCTGCCTTCTTGAATTATACATAAACAATAAATCAAAAAGTTAAATAGGAACCGATTCACATTTAAAAAGTGTTTTTAATGAAGCCAAAATTAACATTTGCAACACTTCAAGATAAATTCGTCGGCCCAAAAAATTAAGGACTTTTCAAGGTTGATAATGTTTTTCAAGCACTTTCAAGACCTTGAAAATCAATGGTTTTTTTAAAGCACTTTCCAAGGTTTTCAAGGACTGTGGCAACCCTGTATCATAGTTTAATAAAGTATAAAATTAAAAAACAAAATAAAAATCATGATAAGTAAAACACCATACTATATTATCATACTACTCAATTTTTAATTTGCTGCATGTCAAAGAACTTTATGCGAGACCATTCTACTTAAAAAACATCAAATTTTAAAAAAAAGTTGTTGTTTTTTAAATTATTTTTATAAATCCACTTTTGTTGCATGTTGGAAAAACTCATAGGTAATCAAAAATTAAACAAATGAGGACGTCTAAAGACTTAACTAAAAAATAATCATTTATGGCTATTAAAATTAACTTAAATTAATGAACTTGTTAAGGCTATATGAATTATGTAAAACAAAAATTAGAAAATGTATGGCTTTTAAACTTCGAGTACTTGGCACATTTTTCAAATTGATCAACTAAAAAACTACAATGTGGATTGCACTTATACCTTATTTTAAAAACAAGTAGGTTTGTAACAGAAGCTGTCACTTAACCCGCTTCCACACAACAATTGTGTTTAACAGACAAAAAGGCGAAAAACACAGCACTAATATTCTATATTAAACATTTACATGCAAAATTTGGCTAGTTTCATTTATTTTATTTCGAAAATTCAATAATTATTACTTATCGTTTGCAAAAATTTATATTTCAAAGAACAAATATGTAATATTCCTCGCTTTTAAATAGAATTAAAACATTTCATATCAACATACAAAGAATCTCGTAGTAATTTGACGTCATTTCAAACTGATCGATGTCGCAAAAATAAATTTATTTTAATTTATTGTCTAAAAGAATTAAAGTTTCTCGAGCGATTGTTGTGAATGGCAATGGTGATTTAATTCTAATAAAAATGGCTTCCTATGCTTTTTAAATGAGCATTGAATTTTGCAGTTTTTAAAATTAATTGAAGTACTTCGAATTCGAATTCTTTTCTGAAATTTTCAATGTATTCTAATTTCGATGAGCTAAATTTCTTGACGCATCATACTTGTCCGTAGCATTTGTAGTTTGGGCTATGAAAGCGGGTGACGGACAGATAGACTGAACGATTATAATACCTTCCACTTTTTACGTTATAAACGAAGTGTGGAAGCTAAAAAAACTTTGAAAAAAAAAAAAGACTTGAAAAGCATTTTCTAATTTTGTAAATAGGTTAAGTTGGAGAACAACTTATATAAAAGTGAGTACCTAAAAAAGAAGGGGTTACATAGGACATGCGACAAATCTATTCAAGACTTTTAAGCAGTAAATTTTATTAAGCTTTTTTAGCATTACCCCTAGCACCTTTCGGTGTACTTTTTGGAGGTGTAGATGTTTCTTCCAAGCCTGTTTCTTCAAGATTCTTGGCTTCATTTGTCGATTTAGAGTTCTTCTTTGTGTTGGCACTGGGTTTATTGGCGGGTTTCTTTGGGGTCTTTTTGGAACTTTCTTTCTTAGCTTCCGGGCTGTCCTGCAAAAATGTTAAGATGTTCATATTTCTGACATTTAATAACGTTTAAGTAAACTTTCTTAAATGCCAACTGAGAGCTAGTAATGCAAGGAAATTTAGTCGCCCGCAAGAGAATTAAAGAGCTCAGTGGAAGAACATGCTAAATGATATTCTTGAAAAAAATTGAGATCTTTGTGTCAAGGAACCGGTTACCTTTTCCTTTAAAAATAACAACAAGTAGATCTGTTACAGAATCTATCACTTAAACCGCTTCCACACAACATTTGTGCTCAACAGGAAACAAACTATTTATACACCTCAGAAAGAAATTCGCCAAACAGGGCCTTTAGCTAGTTCTATTTCAAACTTTTAAATGCCAAAATTAACTTCATTGATATTCTTTCTCAGATTTAATAATTAGACTTTATCGTTTTCTAAATTTGTTTGAAGTTCGAAGAATAATGATGCAATCTTTTTTAATAAATATCTTTGTGTCGCCATAATTTCCCATTTACATTTCTTTCGAAAATTAAATTTTTAGTTATTTAAATTTTAAATAAACCAAATTAAAAATTTTTAATGAAATTTGGAATGTAGCCTAATCTGATTCTTTGCTACAAAATTCTTTGCCACTTGTTTGTGAGACTTACACGTTCTGTGAAAGTGGGTGACATACAGACTGACTAAACGATTATACCTTCCACTTTTTACGTTATAAACGTAGTGTGGAAGCTAAAACTAACCCTTTTCATAAACTTTAAGTAAAGTATACTTTTTTACCTCTTGAAAGTGCCATTTTTAGTGTATCTAAGTGCAAACAAAAAACTTTAGTTTTCTAATTTTCTCGTTTTCACCTTTTTGTCACTTAGCACTTTGTTCCATCTAGCTCTTCAATTATGTACGGAGATTATTAAAAACATTAATACAGTTTGGAAAAATACATTACTTACTACTATAAATTAATTAAAGTGCAAATAATTCTTACTTGATTCGCACTCCCTTCATCAGCATCGTCTGAGACATAAACCTCGTCCTGGGTCGTATTTTCTTCAGAGACCTAAAATTCAGACAATTTCTTCAGAGATGAGGTGAATTAACGACGCACTAGAGCTACACAAGGGCTATTGGCGACGGACATCGTAATTTAGAACTAGTCAAGTGACAAGCCGACACCTGAGTAGGCACCCACGGCAACTTTTAGGAGCGACAACATAAACATTGTCGTCGGGACTTTGGAGCATATTTAACATGCACTCCTTCTACACAGGGTTATTATTTGTCTGATTTTTTGGCCTTACTAACTGGGCCCCCCCAATTCTGTAATTAAGATGAGGATGGTTGATTATTTTTAATTATTTCTTAAAATAGAGGTTTACTAACATTGGCTAAAAAACAAATTAAAAAATAAGACTTATGAAACCAGTGCTATACTTCAATGCTATATTTCAATCTTGATAAAATTTGAAGTTTACTAAACCCAAAAAAGTCAAATAGGTTAGTGAGAATCCGTATTTTATACTTTATTTTAAAATGCATAATTATCAAAGATTTCTTTTAACATGGGTCCATCTGTTAGACTGACTGTTATTCTTAATCTATCGACTGTTATTCTTAATCCACTCTACAGCTCGAACTAAAAGATCTATTATATCCGGGTCCATGTCCAATACCTTTAAAAACAAAAAAAATTATATGGCAGTTATCCTTTGTACATGCACAATTTCCACAGAACCTTATTATGATTTCCAAAAGGAGCTGGGAATTCGTATACCAAATAAGAAGCTCTCAACTTGAGAATAATTAGCTCTTTTAGTTTGAACGGTAGGGTGGTTTCAGACAGACATGCCAATGTACAAAAACCGCTTATTTAGAATCGGCACCCTCCAGAACATTGAAAGGTAAGCGAGAATCTGTATTTTATACTTTAAATCATATATTAATGTATTTTATACCTTTTGAATCGGCTCCCTCCAAGAACGTGTAGAAAACACAAAATCTCCATTTTTGATTTTCGAACCCATCCACGGCCTACTCAACTACTAAGGCCGAAGAAGCTCTCCCAAACACGCTCGGGGACGGAAATTTTGACGTCATAGTTCCGAGTGGCGTTGCTCCGAAGATGAAGATAACCCGTCTCGAAACCTTTTCGGAACCACTCGTTCACGGCTGACCACATTATTAGGGTTCCGAATGCGTCTGAACTAGTTTCTCGATCTTCGGCACTCGGAACGGTGACGTCAAAAATTCCGTCTACGCTCATGTTTGGGAAAGCTTCTCTGACCTTGTTATTGAAGTTGGCCGTGGCTAAGATTGAAATAGATAGGAAAACTTATTTGCAATTTTCGAACAGGGAAAATTAGCCTTTGTTTGGCAAACATTGAAATATAATATTCATTTAGAATAGTTCTTAACTATCTATACTTTTTTAAGGATTTTTAAAAATATTTCTTGTGAGCACCAAACTGCGATGTTTAACAATGCAAAACAAAGAGCTATAAATGTTTCTGTGAATGCACTAATAATAAATTTAAAATAAAAGGAGAAGTATTTCAATATTTGATCATTTTAAATTAGGATGGTTCGGGGAAAGACGTTTGAAGTTATATTTGTGCTTTGAATGCATTTGGCTTTCGGATGCGTAAAATAATTTAATATGTTCAACAAATGTAAATATTTAAGTTATATTCAGGTTCTGATAGAATATTTATCTGAATATTTATTGAAGTTGGTCGTGACCCATCTCAATACTTAACTTTCATTTTACCTTATATTTCATTTTGGCAATTGAAAGTAAAAGTAGCATAGAGATGATATTCGCTTACCTTTGTTTCCAAGAATGCCCCACTTGAGTCGAAAGTCCCTACAGTGTCAGGTTCTGCGACTTCTTCGACACTCCACTCAGGCAAGTGACCTACAACAACATTTTCAGAATTTAAATTATATATTGCTGTTTATTATTGTTGCCAATTAAAAATGGATTGTATGAATAAATTTAAACCAAAAAACATTTATTACTTTTAATTAAGAATTAAATTACCAAAGAAATTTTACCAGATACTTGTGCCAAACACTGTAATGGGATATTTCAAACCATCAAAATTTAAATTATCCTCAAGTTTAAAAAGTTAATCAAATAAAGATAGACTTCAGTTCACTCAATGTTACATTGTTCTGGTACGTAGAGTAGTTCAAACTCTCTTTTAACATTCTTACAATAAATTAAATATTCACACTGTACAAAAAAATTGCAGGAAATTTTTTAATTTGCTTGGCATTTTTTTAATTAAAAAAAACCTTATAAAAATCAAAAATTTTCACTTTAACAAAGTAACATTTTCCGTTAGTAACATTTTAAAAGATAATTTCTTCACTTATTCCTTTTCAAACAAAGCTTTAGGTAGGTCTTATGCAACAGTAATTAATCCCAACCAAAAACCAAACTTTAAGAACTAACAGAATGTTAGACCAATCGCAAGAAACCTGCAGATTTGCCAAAACTAAGATGTTTGATGAAAAGAATAGGTAAAATAATAGGCAAAAAGAACATCTATTTCAGATAAATAGCATATTTTACGCTCTATAACTCATAGCTGTGAACCCGAGTTACTCGAGATGGTAATTGAAGTGGTTAATAAAAAACACTATTTTTAACAATCAATTAATAAATTAAAATTATAAAGAAAACTACGTGTAATGCATCTCATGTTAATTATAATTAGAAGTTATGATAAATAAGGCTAATTAAGATATACAACAAGAATAATTAGACAAGGAAAATATACTAAATCCCACTTCAGCTGTTCGACACATAAGATATCATATTATTATCAACAAATTTAAAAAATAATTATCAAGGATAAGGTACAACACTGGCCATAGAATGCATTCTTCTTTCTTATCCACTGATCTGGATCCGATCAAGTCCACGAGTCTCTAAACCTTTAACCCATCTACAGTCCCTGGACAAATTATTAGACGCACTGTATTTTTTTTAGTAATTTTATGTTTCTTAAGAGTTTTTATGCAATAATGGTATATTTAAACTACAATATTATTGATTTTTATTTAAAAGAATTGTTGTAGACTACATATTTTTATTTATTTTAAGATAATTATGATTAAGATTAATTTATATTAATTATTTATTATAAGATTATGTGTGGAATCATCATCCTCAAATGCAGGAGATAGTACAGTATTGCATTGATAGCATGCTGCGCAGAATTATAGCTTTGATAGCAGCTAAAGGTTGCTCAACTAAATATTGACCTTTTACTAACATTCATTTCACTTTTCTTTAAAACTTAAGAAACTTATGCTTTTCTAAATAAATGCTGTTTTCTTTATGCCAAATAAATCGGTAATTGATTGGATAATATAAAAATAAAAAACAAATCAATTTAAAATAATAAAACGGTACAATATCATTTGGTAATTAATATTTTACATGAAATCTTTTGCAGTGCGTCGAATAATTTGTCCAGGGACTGTAGAACTATACTAAGGCTACGCAGAAGGTTCTCTCAAGATAAGGGGGCACACATAAATAACATGTGATTTAAATTATTTTTTTACCCATCTGGTGAATTACTGATACTTTGTGTTATTTGGCTCTTAAAATCATGCAGAGCCCTTTCAGACATCCAGAGTTTGTGGACATATTACATAAAATTACCACATTTATTTTTCTCCAAAATGCTAACAGATAATGTGCTTTTTTTCCTAGTTTATTAAGTTAGTAGCAAAGAATGCTCCTAAGTTTTTAAATCGAATTTCTAACAC
The DNA here is from genome assembly GCA_019343175.1 of Oedothorax gibbosus. Taxonomy (NCBI): domain Eukaryota; kingdom Metazoa; phylum Arthropoda; class Arachnida; order Araneae; family Linyphiidae; genus Oedothorax; species Oedothorax gibbosus. The sequence goes on from JAFNEN010000504.1 coordinate 90,581, forward strand.
TGGTTCACAAGAGCCTTACTTCTGGAGAATACTTCATGGAACGTTAAGGGGTCAGCAGTACACAGAGGCAGAAATTATCCATCATTTTTTAGACAGACTATCCGCAATGTCAGCATATTTAGGGTTTGCATGAGATGGTATCCATTGAAAATGTAAAATGGAGGACTCGGACAACAATTTAAAAGTTTTAAAAAATAATATACCGTATATACTCGTGTATAGATGAGAAATCCAATTAAGTGCCTTAAAAATCGGGGTCGACATATACACGAATCATAAAATTTCCCAAAAAATCCCCTATTCTTAAACTAAAACTAAATTTCAATCAAACTTAAGGTTTAGATACTATCTATTAAAAATAAAGACACAAAAGCAGTTAAATTCTGAAGATGAAATAAGATTGGTATCTATTTACGGTATCCACCATAATCATGCTTAATTGTTAGTTCTCGACGTGATGCATAATTTGCAGTCTTCAAGCGTTTAAAGAAAACAATGTCGCCCATCACCTTGGCACTTAGCTTCTCCATTCAAGGTCAGCAATGTCAAGGACACTCCGAAACCCGTTTTATTTTCATTAAGGTTGAAATTTTGCTTGCAAAATAAAAAATCTGTGATGAATATTTTGAACCGGTTCCTTCTTATTTTTTTCAGAACGATCTGGCCTATTTCCTACCTCGACTAATACACGGGTTACCAATTTTGGAAGAATATTTAGTTTTAAAATGGGAGGTCGGCTCATACACGGAGTCAGGTTATACACGAGTATTTACGGTATTTACGGTAATAGAAAATAATATATAGAATGCATAACTACCTTGACTGTCTTCCTTCCACGAAGAATGGCTGCCTATTCTTTGCTGGGGACTAGCACCGCCTCGGGTGTTGCCTCTGTTTGGTGGTGGGTTGCGGTGATCAAGGGGGTCTCTGCGGTCACGTTCTGAGCGCCATGATCCACGACCAGCTGAGAAAATAATATTTATTAATTCCCAAAACCTGACATCCATTTAAATATATGATGTTTAACTTTGTAGTTAAGGCCAATTAAAAAAAGATACTTGAAATTCATATACAGTCCACAATCGCTAATCGAAAGCATAAATTGCAAGTAACTCCATGCAGGTTGCCAAGGGATAGTTGTTTGGCTTATGTAGCTCGGCAGTGTGCCGTTACATCGCAATCTTATATCTTCTAGAGTTGTTCTTACTACTATAGTCTGTCTATTTACTATGCAAGCCTCGAAAAGACTTTCTTCCCCCATCCCTTCCCTTGATTTTCTAGGAAACGTTTCATTTTTTTCACACAAATTAATTAAAATTGAAATTGCTTTTATTTTCTTGCTACCTTCAGAAACTAAATTAATGATTTGAAAAATAATTGAATGTGCCAATGAGCTAAACCTTTTTTTTTAAAACCCAGAATGGAGGTTTTGACATGAAATAACATTGTTATACAATTATGGTTAATTTTGAATTCATCAGGAAAATTGCGATGACTGTATCAGTAAGTTCATATTGAGGAAGATTTTTGTGATATGAGGATGTGCATTTTATAGTGATGTATTTTATTGGGGGGAATTTTAAAGCAATATAAGTAACGGGTTTTATTCTTTATAATGGAACTGGAACAAAGGCAAAGCTTATTATCCTATACAAATTAAATGACATATACTTTGGATTGATTTGATATTATTTTAGTCCGTGCGAAGAACTGGTATAAATTTGCTAGTAATTCATAATTAATGAACCAGATAAGAACTTGGAGCCCCAATTTTATGTATATAACTCAAAAACTCTAAAAAAGTGAGTTCATTCACTGTGGTTTTTAATGATCTAAATGACAGAAAAAAAATGCTTTAAAACAGAAGAGGCAGTCCAACAATGTAAAAGAATAGAATATTTAGCTAGAAAAATATTTAAACACAGGTTTAAAAATCAGCAAATGAATACTTTTAAATTTGGTAAAAATTCCTAAATAACGATGTTGGCTAAAAACTATATGGAAACACTAAATAATATAACGTACTACATGTTTAATTACAACCAATCAAATTAGTAAAATTTTCAGAAAACTAACACGATAATTTCCGCCTCAATCAATTTTGATCAGTTGCTAAGCAAATTTGTGACAATCAAATTTGTTAGGGCAAAAATCTTTCTTTCTGCTTGCTATTGCTTTTAGCGCCATGTCAGCTTGTTTACGAATATTCTTTTCGTACAGATAAATTTTAATGCAAAGTAAAATTTTTACCTCAAAGAGAAGTTGCCTATTATTATCATTTTGTGTAACCTCACTGGTTATGTTAAAAAGTGGAGGATGTTGCGTGATCAAGGGCGTCCTTCGCCACTTTCTAGCCCAACTACAACGCACGCAGAATATACATTAATAAATTCACACACAAAATGAATACATTAAAATTGATAAGATTTCTGTAATTAAGGCAATTAAAAAGTACTTGAAATTCATATACATCCAAATCGTAATCGAAAAAACCTGCAAATTTATGCTCATTAAAAGTAAACCATTTATGGAATTGCCAATGATATTCGTTACATTGCTCGGCAGTTCTTAATCAATATATCTTCTAGAGTTGTTCTTACTACTATAGTCTGTCTATTTACTATGCAAGCCTCGAAAAGACTTTCTTCCCCCATCCCTTCCCTTGGTTTTCTAGGAAACGTTTCATTTTTTCACACAAATTAATTAAAATTGAAATTGCTTTTATTTTCTTGCTACCTTCAGAAACTAAATTAATGATTTGAAAAATAATTGAACGTGCCAATGAGCTAAACCTTTTTTTTTTTAAACCCAGAATGGAGGTTTTGACATGAAATAACATTGTTATACAATTATGGTTAATTTTGAATTCATCAGGAAAATTGCGATGCCTGTAACAGTAAGTTCATATTGAGGAAGATTTTTGTGATATGAGGATGTGCATTTTATAGTGACGTATTTTTTTGGGGGGAATTTTAAAGCAATATAAGTAACTGGATTTTATTCTTTATAATGAACTGGAACAAAGGCAAAGCTTATTATCCTATAGCAAATTAAATGACACATATACTTGGATTGATTTGATATTATTTTAGTCCGTGCGAAGAACTGGTATAAATTTGCTAGTAATTCATAATTAATGAACCAGATAAGAACTTGGAGCCCCAATTTTATGTATATAACTCAAAAACTCTAAAAAAGTGAGTTCATTCACTGTGGTTTTTAATGATCTAAATGACAGAAAAAAAATGCTTTAAAACAGCAATCAAATTTGTTAGGGCAAAAAATCTTTCTTTCTGCTTGCTATTGCTATAGGCGCCATGTCAGCTTGTTTACGAAATATTCTTTTCGATCGATTTAATTTTAATGCAGAATGTAAAATTTATAACCAGATCAAAGTTGGAAGTTCCTATAATATTAATACATTTTAGCTTTAACACTATGTTTATAACGTAAAAAGTGGAAGGTATTATAATCGTTCAGTCCGTCTGTCTGTCCGTCACCCACTTTCATAGCCCAAACTACAAATGCTACGGACAAGTGCGATACATCAAAAAATTCAGCACATCAACATTAGAATACATTGAAAATTTCAGAAAAGAATTCGAATTTGAAGTACTTCAAAAATTAAAAAAAAACCTGCAAAATTTAATGCTCATTTAAAAAGCATAGGAAGCCATTTTTATTAGAATTTAATCACCATTGCCATTCACAACAATCGCTCGGGAAACTTTAATACTTTTAGACAATAAATTAAAATAAATTTATTTTTGCGACATCAATCAGTTTGAAATGACGTCAAATATATTTCACTACGAGATTCTTTGTACGTTGATATGAAATGTTTTAATTCTATTTAAAAGCGAGGAATATTACATATTTATTCTTTTAAATATAAATTAATTTTTGCAAACGATAAGTAATAATTATTGAATTTTCAAAATTAAATAAATGAAACTAGCCAAATTTAGCATGTAAATGTTTAATATAGAATATCAATGCTGTGTTTGGCGCTTTTTTACCTGTTAAACACAACTGTTGTGTGGAAGCGGGTTAAGTGACAGATTCTGTTACAAATCTACTTGTTTAATTCTGAAAGGGGCATCAGACATAACTGAATTTTAAAAATGCATCCCTGTTACCAAATGATGTGTGAAATAGTTTGAAGTATTCAATTCAAAGATCAGTTTACCTAATTTGTCATATGATCGAGATCCACCACTACGCCAATCGCCTTCATCATCATATTTTCTCCAGTGCTCGTGTGGACCCCTTGTGTTGTCTTGTTTCAAATAAGTGTCATCGTTGCCAATTCGTCCTACACAAAACCACATTTTACATAATATACTCACACTGTAAAAAAATAATTATTTGTATATTTATTACAGGTTTTCCAATAAATGCATTCGCAAACAAAATTAAGTCATTAATTCAGTAGTTTTTAAAGCTGAATATGTCTTGAATTTTCTATAAGAATGTTATTGAAGAATTCCAATGAAAGAATTCCAATTTTAATAATTAATTCTGTAGTTTAGTTAATATTATAATAAATTATTATTATATGCAACAAATGTATAAAAGCAATTTAAAAAGGATAAGTTAACTGAATCTAATGAATTTTCATTCACTATATATTTACAAAACTACACTGCTCAAAACAATTAGGAGAGCACTTTGCGTACTTTTGTTAAACCTTTCAGTTCCAACTTCTTATTTTTTATTCTAAAAATCTAAAATTTGTGAAATAGATTCATCATGCATCCAGAATGAAATGGTAAAAAACAGAGGAAAAAATCTTAATTTTTTGACTAAAATTTAAGGGGACGTAAATTGGCATCATAACTTTTGAATAAATTATAACAATATTTTTTTCAAAGCTATTTTTGTAAAAAAAAGTTCAAATCAATTTTTGAACATCTAAGAATGAAAGCGTGAAGAATTTAGGGTCCATTTATTTCATAAAATTTTTTGGGAGGTAATTTTATTTTACCATGTTTTTCAAATTTTCATTTAATTAAAACAAACATTTAATTTTTCAAAAGACATGATTCTTCCATCTAACGATAAATAAGAGCGGGCTCAACTTAGTGAGAAACAAAATCGCTAGCTAATCATTCCAAATGGAATCATTGGGGGTGACAGGGTTTAAGCCATGCATTCCCCTAATTTTTTTTAGCAGTGTACTAAAAAAATCCATTTTTAAGATATCTGGAGGAGAAAAAAAAGGTATTTTAGAATTAACAGAATTTGTTTTTTAAAGACAAGCTAAAGTATTTAAATAACTTAAATTTACATTGAAATCCTTTTTTTAAAAAATGAATACCAAAGCATGCTATACCTGAATAAGTACGGTCATATCGACGATCCCTAAAATAAGCAAAATTGAGAGATTTAAAGGAATTTAGATTCTGAAAACGACAAAGTAGGGTCAGTTATGGCAATCATAACCACAGGGTAATTGTGAAACAGTAATTTCTTTTTTTAAACTTTCTTAATTTTTAACTAGTTAGAATGTAAAACATTTTCAATCCTGAGCTTTTTTTTTTATAAAAATTGGCACAAGTAACAATTATCATGTATTAATAATTACCCCAACAGACCCTACATAATAATAAATTAGTCCCTTAAAGTACAATTACTTTTTCGACACACCGATGTTTTAAGGGAACTGAAACTTTTTTTTTTACCAAATAAATCAGCCTAAAGAATCACGGACATATTTAGGCAAACAGAAAAGACTGCTGACTAAAAGTAGCCGTACCAAATTATAAAAATAACACTAATTACTGAATCAATAATTACTTTTAGTAAAAATTAAAATCTATCACAACTTAAGAATCTTTCTCATTACTTACCACAGAAAAACTTTAAAATATACATATTCAATATAAACTAAATTGGAATTATCTTGAATAAGAGGTTTTGATACTTCTTAAGAAAGAATGTTTTTTTCCTTTTCTTATCAATACCACAGGTTTGTTGATTTGTGACATTCAGACACATTAATTGTTTGCATTAAACTGTATACCCTGTTGTAAAAATTAAAACAGTGACTGTAACAACTAAAGAAGATTGTAATAGAAAACAAATGGATTTCAACTACTTTATTATAACTTAAATTGTTATTGACTGAAATACAGAATTTTGATCTATCCGTCCATTACGTAGTCTAGTAGAAAAATGTGTGGGTTGTAACATCTCAGCCGTTAAATAGTACATAATTTTACCGCAATAATTATGACGAGAAACTACAATATTTACGATCAAGATATTATTCCAAATGGTGCAGTCTGGCATAAAAGAATAATATTTATGATTGTTCTAAGGACTAAAATAACTCCAAAAACAGAATTTTTAAATAATAATTCCAACTGGGTTTCTAAAATAGTTAACAGGTTAAACTGTACATTGATAGTGCACACAATTAAAAAATATAATTCTATTATTTACCTTTCGTCCCAGCGGTGTTCTTTTTCGTTGGCGCTCAAACTTCTCTCGATGGTTTTTTGGCGTGGAAAGGGGGGCCCCTCGGGGAGATCGTCATGCAACATGCCTCTTTGATAGTAACCGCCACGACCTGGTTTGATAGCAAGAGTATTGTTTAAAAATTCAAGGAATTACTAAAATAAAAATGAATTATGTAAACAAAATGAATTAATTTTGTAATACATACATTTTCAGCAAAAAAAAATCTTGCATAAAGTAGATGCAAAAAGATTGCAAAACTTAAATTTCATAGCATCTAAACCTTTTGCTGGGTTAGGTAAGAAGGGGACTTAAAAATTAAAAAAAAATCATTAAAACAATTATTTACAAAAAACTATTAGAATAAACTTGTAATATTGACTCTATTGTCCAGAAAAAATTATTAAATAAATTGGATGCAAAAAGATTGCAAAATATTATATTTCCTAGCATCAGGAAGATTGTCGTGCAACATGCCTCTTTGATAGTAACCTGCGACCTGGTTTTGCGTAGCAAAATTAAAAAAAATTATTAAAAAAACATGATTTATTGAAAAAATTCAAATAAATTTTGTAAAATATGCTATATCTGGGAAAAAAATTTCGCATAAAATGGTGCAAAAAAGATTGTAAAATTTTAATTTCCTAGCATCAAACATTGACCTGTTGCAACAGCCTCTTTTATAGTAATACCTGGTTTCATAGCAAGAGGATTTCAAAATTAAAAAAATTATTAAAATAAACATGATTTATCAAAAACATTTAAATAATTTTGTAAAATATGCTATATTGTCGGACAAAAATTTCTTACATAAAATGGTGCAAAAAAGATTGTAAAATGTTAAATTTCCTTACATCAAAACCTATTGACACTGTCCATAGCAATCAGTCTGCAGTTTTATATTGAACTAATTGTACATTTTTTTTTTTTTTTTTGAAAATTACTAAATAAAATAAATTACTACGAAAAAATTGTCCTTGATATCGTTTTGTTGCTTATTATTTTTTTTAAAATAAAGGACTACAAGCATTGCATTAGTTGCGTAAAAAATTAACCCATATATATAAGGTGCATATTTAAATATATAACAACTTAATGAATTGGTGTTAAGCTGAAACATTTTCAAGTTACAAAAAATGCAACATTAAGAAATACAAGACAAATCTTAACACATTAATTAATAATTCTAATAAGCTCTTAGCAAGATCCAAAATTTTTAATTGAAAACATCTTAGTGTTCAATTTTTAATATAATTAAAATCTTCATTTTTTTTACAAATGCCAAATTTCGAAAAAGAAAATTGGAAAGGTCATCAATTTTTTGAAAAAGAAACAATTCTTTCATAAAAAAAATTCTCAATTAAAAGCGAAAAAGCAGTATGGAAAAAGAAAAAGTTTATCACTGTATAATTTAAATTAAATGTAAAATATAACAAGGTAGGTTACCAAAAGAGGTAAATGTCCCCCAAATAAGACAGGTTAGATTGAATTATCATCGTACTAGAGCTACACAAGTGCTATTGGCGATGGGCGTCGTAATTTAGAGCCACAGTCAAGTGACAAGTTGACACCCGAGTACTCACGCAACGACGTTAACCAAATTATACAAAAGAAAATTAACAAACCTCTTCCGCGCCCCCTGTCCACCGAACCCCCACGGCCGGTTCTATTCATTCCGTAGCCCCCTGGACCTGTCTTTCCCCTCAAAGAGGCTTCGCTGTTGAGGTAACGACTTGTCCACAAATACTGAAAGAAAAATGCACATCAATATTTAATGTATCTACAAAGGAGCTTTATTCGAGTGAAAACTAGACAACTATAATGTAGTTTACAGTTACATTTAACTGCAACCTAAAATAATAATTGAAGAGCTTAGTGGAAGAACATGCTAAGTGACAAAAAAGTGAACATGAGAAAATGAGCTTTGAAGTTTTTCGTTCGCATTCGGATCCGTTGAAAACGGAACTTGTAAAGCGTAAAAAATACACTTAACTTAAAGTTTATAAAAAAGGGAATAATGTTAACATTAAAGAAGTTAGTAATATGTTCATTGACACAAAAATCTCAATTTTTTCAAAAATGTCACTTAGCATGTTCTTCCACTAAGTTCTTCATTTTCTTAAGTTTGATTGAGTTCCAGAAAAAAACTTGTTTTCTAAGTCGAAAAATAATATCAACATCACAAAATATTTCTGAAGTTCATCCAGCATCAGTAAGAAAGACAATTGAGTATAATTGAATATACCACGTTATATAAAGACCCTTTAATCATGGCTGGACATTACACTTTTTTGGATGTTGCATCATTAAATGTAACGTACATAAAATGCAGTCCCAAACTAATTGGTTCACAAGTTTATGACATCACAACTTATGATGCAACAGGAGATGCCAGTAATGACATAACACAAACTCATAGCATGATTTTCATGGTTAAGAAAATAGCACGGATTGAAAAGTTACTTTTAAAAGAATCTGTTACAAGTTATAGTTACTTTATTTAAAATATAACTCTGTTACAGTTATTTAATATGAAAAGTTACTAACTACAGACAAATTTCAAGTCAATCTTACCAATTTTCAAAGAGAACAAAGATCGAAAAAAACCATAATCACAAATAAAACACTTCAATCAGAAGTAATAATTTTGTTTTATTTAATTTTAGATATGTTGAATTACAAAATTGGCAACAGATAGCCTTCGAAAAGAGACGAAATTTTTTGTTACTGCGAAAAGTAAATAAGTTACCAGTTACCTTCTGAAATATCCAACGGCGTTACCAAAAAAGTAACTGATATAAATAACATATTATTCCAATCCCTGCAAAATAGTTTATATGCCAACACATTTATATGAAGGATAGGATTGACTTTAACGCAGCTTACTATATTCTTAAAAACCACAATAATTTAGATAAAATTCATCCAACATGCCAGAGTTCTCCCAATATGGAAAACCTCGTGGCAACAAATAACGTTTCGTTTAGCCCACGACTATCCAACCATTCCTCTTCCCCCTTCTCTTAGAAATACACACTACAGAAAAAGAATCAATTACAATAGGGGAAAGTGTTGTGTGCATTCTGATGAGTGGCGTCTTGAGTCCCATGAAACATGTAAATTTGTACAATTAAACTATTCTCCCCAATAATCTACGTGTGTACTTCATGAATCTCTCAGTATCATGCGCAAAGTTGAAGATAGTTTCTGAATACACAATGCTTGTTGGCCTTCTTTATTGCGGATGTATCTATGTACAGTAATTTTGGCCTCTATAAATTTTACAAAATCTTTAACAGTATTGGTGCGGATCTTGATGTTTTTAATGTGTCTTAATTTTTTTTATATAAATCTATCTAGTGTTTCTTTGCTATTTTAAAGTGTTTGATGTTGTGCAACACTATAATTGGGTCCTTGACCTGTTGTGTATGGTTTTTTTAATAAATATCTGAAACCCTCCCTAATCTTACTTGTTCCTCCTCCGTCATGGAGTAAGTGCCAGTGAAATCTGGAAGTTCTGCTTTGCGAGGTCCCGGAACTGCTTGAACCTCGGTACAAGACTGGGATGCGGATCTTGATGTTTTTAACGTGTGCTTAAGTTTTTAAATCTTTATGTTCTATTCTTTTTACGTCGTTAGTGTTTATTTGCTACTTTAAAAATGTGTGTTTGTCTGTCTGTTGTGCAACTCTATAATTGGGTACTTACTTGTTCCTCCTCCGTCATGGGAGTAAGTGCCAGTGGTATCTGGAAGTTCTGCTTTGCGAGGTGCTCAAACTGCTTGAGGCTCTCCGGTGCCCTGGGATGCTTCGGTATAAGCCCGAGCATCTCTTCTCTCCCGTACCGGTGTTCGGCTAGTTTGTAGCGCGGTACAGACATTGTAGGGGGCGCCGCTTCTGCACCCTGGGATCCTGAAGCCAATGCGCGGATCCTTGAGAAAGAAAAAGAGATTAATAAGGTTGTTGCATACTTGGTTGGTTGGTAATTTTCAATCTCTAGGCCGCAAGCGATAAAGTGCCACAACTATACAACCTTTGCCAAATGGAATATATCCAATGATAACCTTTAACAGTGTATATTGTTTTATTGATTCTGATTCAGTTGAAAACTGAAGTATCACAACTATATCTTAATGGCTATTGGCAAGGGGCCTAATAATTTTGAACCAAGTTTGAGGGTAAAACCTGAGCTGGCACTTAACACAACCTTATAACATGGCATGCTGGTTTTGCACCACACTAAATACAATATGTAACGTTCCTCTATAAATAATTTTTTACCGCACAATTATTTTTTTAATGATTATACAAGGACAGAACATGTGAAGGTAACCTTCATGGCCCGACACCTTAACCAACTGTGTCATGTCCGCACTATATGTTGTTAGACTCCTAAAGTCTAGCCACTGTGTGTTTCTATCCTTTCCACCCCACAGTAGTACTCATTTATGAATGGGATGATGAGTAGATTACTAGCTGTAACTCTAATAATGACAGGTAATTAAATAGCAAGTGCTGCCATCTATTGCTACCTTCACAATTCAGACATAGGTCTGAAGGAGTGAGAAATTCTTTTAATGCCATGTAATCATGATAACTGTTAAGGAACGAGCATGAACAAAGTGGGTCTTTGGTGAATGGTGACCTTATCCACTAGGCTTCCATGACTTGCTTGTATCATCAAATATTTTTTGGAACAGCTATGATATATATATATATGATGGATGGTCTTGATTCATTGGCGATTTGTGTTACATTGCCATGCACCAAAAATGCCCAAATATATGGTAAACATTCCACTTCATACAACTCAGATAGCAACCCTATGATAAATTTTCAAGGTCACCAGAAGTGGCCAACTAACAAACGACCAGCCATTGTATCATAGCTGTGAATAGTTTCAAAAAGCTTATAATTAAACAATTTTTTATTTATAGGTTTCTCATAAGTGGTTTTATTACAATATTAAAAATAGGTATGTTGTTTACCAGTCAGGTCCAAAATTCAATGCAGTTTCAGCCATTTCTAATGCAACCTAGAATAGAAAATCAGTTATTTTTTTAGAAATTAGTTTAGAATAATAGGAGGAGGGGGGGGGTTACATAAGTATAATACAGAAGTTTTTTTCTATAACATGTGTCATCACAACAAAAACTATGATATTGTAGTAGTATCAGTAAAACTGTAGTTTGATTAAAAGATTGATAATTCGACTTTGAAAATAAAAACACTGACAAATGCATGCAGTTTTTTTATTGTTGTTGCATTTTATGTATGTACTCAGATTTATTGCCATTATTGATCTCCATATTCATAATTTTAAAAAGGTGTTGAGTTATATTGGACAGATTATGAATAATTTGACATTTCGTACTGAAAAAATGTAAAAAAAATAATAAAGTTAATTTTAACACATAAAATAATTAGTGATTGTCAGAAGATAAAATTGACAAATATTGATGGAAATTTATTTATTTTATTAATCAAATCCATGATACACTTCACTTTAAATTTTGTATTGATCAAACCTTCGCCTATGTTTACAGCGCACCTGTTTCGTAATATGTAAATGTTCAAATTTAGCGATATTTTTTTCAGAGACAAATAGCTATTTTTGAGAATATAAAGTAGTGAAATCGAGTTTTTTAAAAAAAATCTTCACGAACGCATTCACGCGTGTCAACGTTACACCGATCGAAACATATTGCAGTTATCGCATGCTCAAATTTCATTCCCTGAACTAACCTTGCAGCTGATTTCAGAAGCAATGTAAATAAACCTCTTTTTTAAATGAGAGTTGCTTCGGACAGAAGCGAAAGACTTTTTACGCAAGAAATGCACTCGAAAGTGATGATGAATAAATATGTGATGTGTCGAAAACGGCGATTTCCGCAGTTCTCAGACGGAGGGATAAATTTATATTTTTAAACTTGAGAAGACACGACGACAAAGCGAATCAACCAAAATGGCAGCAAAGAGTGATCACGTGACCATCCACAACAATCTCTCAATCAAAAAAATATTTATTATTATGTGAGAAGTAGTAGTTCTTTTCTAGAAATGGAAATATCTCAATCTGAGGAAAATTTAAAAGAACGTATTACAGCGGTATAATACTACATCATAGAGGACCAGTGATATTTAATCAGACAATATAACAGAAGTATGCAAAATTAGCATCAAAAATACTTCAATTTTAGTGTTTAGAATACAAATACAGTTTTGGCTCAGGTATTGTACACAACATTCCGTCAATTTTCGTGAATTAAAATTACAAAGCTCAGTTCAGGATTCCTTTAAAAAAAATATATAAATATTACAAACAGATATTAATAGCTTGGTACAAAGTTTTCAGACAAACAACCGAATAACGTTATAACTTATTAGAATTTGGCAACACTTTTGTTACATCTGTCTGCTAGCGATATTCTAGTTTCGGTGTAAAAAAAAAGTTTAAAAAATCTGGTTTTGTGTGTTTTGAAACGAAAATTTGATATTTAAAAGAGGCAAACATTCATTCAAGTTGCATTTTAAGCATTTAGTTACGTTCCAAAAAATCTGTGGGAGTTCAAAATGATTAATGTAACTTTATATGAGTTGTCTAAAACAACTATTATTAAGAAATTAACAGGTTTGTATTAAAATTATCCTGTGGAATTTCAATGATAAAACATGAATTTTAAATTTAAACAAAAAATAAACAATATAATTTAATTTTAAGTAGTCATTTAATAATATGTGAAATTATAAAAAAATCATAAAAAATTAATAAAATTTAATTGCTGTTTATTAGGTGCAAGTGCACTCTTTAAAAAATCTTTGGTACAAAAAATTTCTCAAAATGTTGTGAAATAGTATCGGAAGTTGACACAAAATATATACCAAAAGAACACACTTGAAGAGCTTAGTGGAAGAAGGTGCTAAGTGGCATTTTTGAAAAAAAATTATATAAAACAAGGAACATGTTATTCTCTCCTTTAAAAATAACAAGATTAACTATTTTTATAAACTTTAAGTTGAGTATATATTTTTTACCTTTTGTAAGTGCCGTTTTTAACGTATTTATGAATGCCAGCGAAAAACTTTAAAGCTCATTTTCTCGTTACACCTTTTTGTTACTTATAGCACGTCCTTCCTCTAAGCTCTTCATTGTAGCTTATAAAGTCGACATCTACCCAGATATACCTAGACGTCTTTGTAACGTCAACTACAAAATTTGGTACGAGTTGCGTTGGGTGCCTACTCAGGTGTCGGCATGTCACTTGACGGTGGTTCTAAATTACGACGCACGATGCCAATAGCTCTAGTGCGACGATAATTCAACTCAACTTAACTCAAAGTTTGGTGCTCTTTGTAAAAAGTTTGAAGTTTCTTGAAGCAACAACACATTGAAGCATACAGTCCCTGGACAAATTATTAGACACTGTATTTTTTTTTAGTAATTTTATTGTTTCTTCAGAGTTTTTATGCAATAATGGTATATTTAAACTACAATATTATTAATTTTTATTTAAAAGAATGAGTTGTAGACTACATATTTGTATTTATTTTTAACATATGGCAACACTGTGTTGACAAAGTGATACATGAACGATGTGATTACCAACAAAGTCCAGCTTCTAGAAAAGATAATTTTTGTGTGGAATCATCATTCTCAAATGCAGGAGACAGTACAGTCTTGCATTGATAGCATGCCGCGCAAAATAAAAGCTTTGATAGCGGCTAAAGGTGGCTCAACTAAATATTGACTTTTACTAACATTATAATTTCACTTTTCTTTAAAACTTAATAAACTTATGCTTTTCTAAATTAATGCTGTTTTATTTATGTCAAATAAATCGGTGATTGATTGGATAATATAAAAATTAAAAAAAAAAACAATTTAAAATAATAAAACGGTACAATATCACCCGGTAATTAATATTTTACATGAAATCTTGCAGTGCGTCTAATAATTTGTCCAGGGACTGTATGTCATTTTTAGGGGTGAACGGTAGATCCTAGTTATACTACCAAAGATATGACCAACAATCTAAAGGTATGGACGAGTTTATTTTGGATATGGTTTTCTGTTACGGTACGGGTGCCTCCGGATATTACATAAAGGCTTCAAGTTAAGAGGGATTGTCAGTCCCATAGAGCTAATGCATTAGTTTTGGAATCATAACTTCCGCAGAAGTATTGCTTTGCCATGTTAGCCCTTTTTCCCCAGGTATGGGAATCAACATAACATTAAAATGAAACAAATTTGAAACGAAAATGTTATATAGCTATTTAATTACATATTTTTGAAGTTTTAAAATGCCAAAAAATACAGCAGATGGCGACACTATTTTAAAACTTTATTAATTAATAATTAAATAACCAGATGTTATTTTCTTTTCAATTTTGTTTTAAATGGATGTTATGATGATTCCCATACCTGGTGAGAATGGGATAACATGGCAAACCTATTATTTTGCCAAAGTTGTGATTTCAAAACTAATGCATTAGCTCTATGGGACTGACAGTCCCTCTTAATTTGTTTGTTTTCTTATGATATATTCATTATCTAAAATATCAAATGATACCCGGATTAAAGTTGAAAACTGACAAATTTGTATAAGACAGGTACTTGAGTACTATCTGGTTATAAAGGACTAGCCTATAAACCCAGCGTTGCACGGATGAACCCTTAATAACGTTGACTTTCGTACATTAAACTTTTTTTTTATGTAATTTGGTCCCCCTATCCACTGATCAGCAGCACATCAAGATTACACCTATTTCAAGTTTTTCTTTGTTTCATTAAAACATTTTAATTATGTGACGCATCATTAATTACACTTGGCCGAATTTCTCCAAGAGAGAGAAATTGTAGTATATAATTTATATATTTGCATACTTACAGAACAACATTGTAAAAAACTCCTTTACTTCTTATTTTAGATCAACTGAAATTCATTAATTAGTGAATACAAGGAATCAAAATATAAATTTACCAAATAAAAAAAATTCAAATAAAATTTTTTAAGAAAAAGTTTCTAACTTCTCTATACCAACGCACATATATTTTTTTATATCAAATTTTCAGTTATACTTTCATAGATGTATATTCAATTTTTATAAAGAGTAATTTTTCAAGAAATAAAATTAATTAATAAAAATTTCAGTTATACTTTAACTTATATATTCAATACTTTGCATGATTTCATAATGCCTGAGGAAATGAGGGCAGAATAATAAGCAATTGCAATCGTTATTGACGTAGATAGTGTAAGATTTCTCTATTTTCAGTCTGCTGCTATGGAAACGGACGAATTCACTTCCAATTTGAGGGTGTACTATACTATCGATGGGCAAAAGTTTTAATTAAATCGGTTCATTATAAAAATAATATATAGTTTACAATAATCAAATCAAAATGTGTAGCAAAAAACGTAGTATAGATGTGGTTTGGTTGAAATAACTTCGTACTACAGTTACACAAGGGCTAATAATTGTAGACGGGTCCCGCAATTTTTAAATTTTTTTTACTTTAAATCAACTAACATGAAAATTAAGATCCCTAAAGAAAGAATTGCGATGGGGTTGAAAATTCACAGTAAAGGTTTTGTGTTTTTTAGACGCTTTGTAGGGTGCTGATTCTAAAAAAGTAATTTATAACATTGGTCCGTCTGTCTCTTTGAAACCACTTTACAGCCCGAACTAAAAGAGCTACGGATATCATATTGGGTACACGAGTTCCTATTCCTGTCACACGTCATAATAAGGTTTCTGAGAAAATCACGCATGCGCAAATGGTAACTTCCAAATAACTTTTTGGGGCTTTTAAGTTATTGAAATGACCTTTACAGGCCATATAATTACCTTTTTATTTGTATTGGTTTATTGAGCGGTAATTGAAAGTCGTGTAGTGTTACACATCCATATAGTTTTTTCCAGTTAATGATGCCGACACCTGAGAAAGCACCCAACGCAACCTTATAGCGATATTGTATGTGGCCTTGTGCTTTTAACTATGATATGAAGAGCTTATTATAAAAACGTGCTAAGTGACATTTTTGAAAAAATTGATATTTCTGTGTCAATGATTATATTATTCCATCCTTTAAAGATATTAAGTTTCCTCTTTTTCATAAACTTAAAGTAAAGTATATTTTTAACAGTTTGCAAGTCCGTTTTTAACGGATTTAAGTGCAAACTAAAAACTTTAAAGCAAATTTTCTCGTTTTCACCTTTTTGTCACTTAGCCCGTTCTTCGGGCTGGGGAGCCCAGTCGGTTAGGCATTCGCCTAGCATGCGAAAGGTCCCAGGTTCAGGTCCGGGCATTGCCAAAAATAACTGCCGACCTATAAACGGCCCGTGCAGCAAAAAATTTCCGACAAATAATACCCCATGTAGAGGGAGTGCACGTTAAATATCCTTCAAAGTCCTAACGCTGCGTACGATGTCGCCCTTAGGTTGCGTTGGGTACCTATTCAGGTGTCAGCTCGTCACTCGACACGCTTTAATATTGAATGCGCAGTCCATTCTATTTAATGTCTCTGAATTTAGCATGTAAATGTTTAATATAGAATTAAAGCTGTGTTTGGCGCCTTTTTACCTGTTAAACACAACTGTTGTGTGGAAGCGGGTTAAGTGACAGATTCTGTTACAAATCTACTTTTTTTTATCTCGATAGAATTCGTTCCTCTGCTCATGGATAATTGTGTATTAACCTTTTTTTAAAATATTATGTTTAAACAAATTAAATTTTAAAAATCTAATTTCTCATTTGTTCTTACAGCTGCGCAACTTAAATGTCTTCAGGATTCTCTAACACAAGAACAGAAACTGAATTTGTCTTCAGTTTTGCCGCTGGATATACCTCTAAAACTGGTGCTGGTTCTAAATTTA
The DNA here is from genome assembly GCA_019343175.1 of Oedothorax gibbosus. Classification (NCBI taxonomy): domain Eukaryota; kingdom Metazoa; phylum Arthropoda; class Arachnida; order Araneae; family Linyphiidae; genus Oedothorax; species Oedothorax gibbosus. The sequence goes on from JAFNEN010000504.1 coordinate 107,918, forward strand.
GATGAAGAATATTGGCGAAAAAAGTGCTTCGAGAACTCCTGGACCCACGTACATTATTGGCTTAGTGATCGCGATTGGAAAAAAACTTTTCTAGCCTGTCATGCCGAAAATGTCATCGAAGATTTCATATTGCAAAAAACTCCTTTGCCAGAAGTTGAAAATTCTTTACTTATTCTGAAGGACTGCTTACGCAGCTTGAAGATAAACGGTTACAAATTCAACTACGCCAACATCAAAACAGAAAGTTTCGACCCTGTTGACACCAAGGAACATATCGAGAGAAATATTCTGAAATTAGTGTCATCGTTTAAAAATCTCGAAGAAATTCATTTCTACAATTTCCCAATCGATTTAGAACTGTTTGTAGAAACGAACGACGACATTCGAAATTCGACGAACGAATTGTCCGAAATATTCCAAGAAATGAAATCGTTATTGAAATTCTCTTTAGTTGGGACTCCTTCCAAAAGCATTGATTTTCCCAAACTGATAAATACCATGATTTCATTTGATACTTTAATATACTTAAATCTGTCTTGTAATCAAATCACAGATGATAATTGCGAACATATTTCGAAGCTTCTGGAACAATCTCGAATCCAGAGCCTGGCACTAAGCAACAATTTTATCACAAACAAAGGCGCAGAACAAATTGCAACTGTTTTGAAAGAAAACGAATATATTTTCGAATTGAAGATGAATAAAAACTTGATTGCTGATAAAGGTGCGATTTCTATTATGCAAAGTTTGATGTCAAATACGCGACTTTTGAAATTGGATTTAGCTCATAATAAAATAGATTCGCAGTGCAGTTTGGTCATATGCGATCTTCTCGGCGAGAATAAAACTTTGCAATCTTTGAACGTGACTGCAAATCCCTTGGGAAAGGTAAGATTTAATGGACCATATTGACCATGTTGACGTAAACACTTGAAAACCAAAGCGAAATGGCAATCTGAGCTTACGTAAGGTGATTAGCTGATCGCTATTTAATTACAGGGAACGAAATTGCTTCGACAGTCAAAGAAAGCGTTCGTTAACTCGCCAAAACGAGAGTAATTCTTATCGACTAGTATTAATATGTACAAAAGAGACCTCCCCTTCAGGGACATGTCTAAATTGTGGAGGTGGCGATAGATGGCAGCATCTGTCTTGTATGTGTGTGTATGTCGTGTCCGTCCTTCTTGACGAAGGTTTATAAGCGGGTCTTTGTGACTAAGCACACAAGCCTGAAAATATATGTCTACCAACAAAAGAGACACTATAAATCGAGTTTGGATGAGTTGGCGAACGCTCCTTTTGCAATTTCTTCTGCTATTCTAAGACCCTTTTTTTATTTAAAAGTATATAATGATAATTTATTTTTATGCAAGGAGGGAACTAATCTAGTTGGAAAATGTACAATTTTTATTTATTTTTTGAAAAATGAAACTTTTTTTCACCAGTAGGTGCTAAATTGCCAAGTATGACACTCTTTCTTTGTCCGTCACAGCTCGTATTTTGGAACCCTGGTCATGTGACGAGGTCGCCACCTGAACGGGCACCCAACCACTGAACTGAACTGAAACTCTGGAAGGAGCATCGAAACGCTTGCTAATAGGGTCGGTGAAGAGCGGCAACTCTGTAAGAGCAACCCAACTTTTGCCGCCAATACTATACTTTTCCTGTTAAAATAGGCATTTTAAACCAACTTTTTCAATAATTTTTTTAAACAGAAAATTCATATGTTATTGCTTTAGGAGGTTCTTTATATAATGAAGTTTCGGAAACATGTACTTTTAAAAAAATAGAATTGCAGGAACAATCTTTAAAACTGAAATTCCTTGGAGTACTATTCTTGGCGAGCGATTTTGACGTTCCAATACAAACTGTCAAGTCGTGTCAATTGTGATCGACGAATTCATGCCAAATGTGGCACATATTCTCCCTAAAGCTGTCGCCAAGTGACCCAAAAATAGGCTTCACCAGTTTTTCATGAGATGCTCCTTCCAGAGTTTCAGTTCAATTCAGTGCACTCAATTTTCGGTGCTAATATATTGTTTTTCAATTACAGGAAACTGGTAAATTGTTACGAGATGCCATACGGAGGAACACAAACCTTTTAACTTTTGAATTCCAATTCTGCGGTTTCGACGTTGAAGACCAGGATTCAATTCAGATGCATCTTTTGGAAAATTACCAAGCACACGTCCAACTTTGCAAGCTGTCCCCAATCAAAACTGCTGACGAGTGTATAAATTAAGTTCTGAAAGAACATTAAACTAGAGGAATATTAACCTTTTCACTTCTAAAACGGCCCAGGCGACCGTACAACTAAGGATTCGATAATGATATTCCTCTATCACATATTACGCGGAAACAACAATCGTGCGTAGCGAAAGTGTTACCAAGTCAGAATATCGCTTTGTACATAAGGTTGCGCTATTGTAGGCTTAGCTGGTTTAACGTTGAAAGTGTCAATAAAACCTATATATTAAAGTATGTAGTGTAGATACTGCTTTGCTGTAATCTATAATAATAAAAGAAATAGTCTGTCTGTGTGTCTGTGGATCGTAAAAGACCTACTTATACTGCCCTCAAAATTTCGAAATTTTTAAGATAGATTCCCTTTAATACCAACGTGTGCACCTGAGGCTTAGTTTTTTCATATTTGTTCCATTTTTAGAGAAAATTTGAATTTTCTGAAAAAAATACACCACTTTCGCTCAAATCCGATCATTTTTTTCCTTTCGTGTTGCCATTCGACTGAAGAAATTAAAATGAACACAAAAATTAATTAAAATTGAAATTGCTTTTATTTTCTTGCCATTACCTTCAGAAGCTAAATTAATGATTTGAAAAATAATTGAATGTGCCAATGAGCTAAATGTTAAAAAAAAACAGAATGGAGGTTTTGACGTGAAATATCATAGTTATACAATTATGGTTAATTTTGAATTCATCAGGAAAATTGCGATGCCAGTAAGTTTATATTGAGGAAGATTTTGGGGTTATGAGGATGTGCATTTTATAGTGATGTATTTTTATTTTGGAATTTTAAAGCAATATAAGTAACCGGATTTTATTCTTTATAATGAACGGATTTTATTCTTTATAATGAACAAAGGCAAAGCTTATTATCCTATAGCAAATTAAATGACACATATACTTGGATCGATTTGATATTCTTTTAGTCCGTGCGAAGAACGGATATAAATTTGCTAGTGTAAAATAAGTTGAGCGCGCGCAACTTTTGGACAGTCAAATAAGTTTATTGTTTGCTCAGTAGATGGCAGCATCAAATATAATGAAAATTTAAAGGGCTCTCTCTAAAACTCTGGGAGATAAGTAAATTGGCTAAAATGTAAACTTATTTTCTCTGCATGAGAATAAAATTTAAACTTGTAACAGAAAATTTAATTTTTTAAAAAATATTTGTTTTGAATTTTATTTCTATAGTAGATGGCTATAAATTACACCTTCATATTTTAAATTTGTAAATTTAATAATTTATAAAATTTATAAATTTTTAAATATTGTGTGTTGCTGGAAAACCTGAAAGTTAGATGACGGACACAACGCAGTGACATAGCGGGTTTGAAGATCACATACTAAAATAATAGGATATTTTCGGTTTATTTATTAATATCGATATATTTTATTGAAAAAAAGCAATGTACAGAAGAACCCCTACTGTCCGAAGCATGTATAGTATAACCTCCATTCTTAAAATAAAAAAATTCGGATAATTGGGTTCGCATAACACCCAATAAAAAAATCTATAATTTTGAGCTATTCAGAAATCGGCTGTTCAGATGTTCGGAGTTCTTGTAATTTGAATTCGGATTACGGATAATTAGCCTTCTACTATATGTTACTGATTTTAAAAAATGGAGTCACTTAAGGGGAGTAGGATGGGTGTTTGGGTCAAAAATTTCGATTTTCTGTGCTCCTTTTTTTTATTCTACCATATCACTAGTCTTAGTTTAAAATCAAGATTATTGGCTTTTGTTTAGTGCTTTTCTTTTTATAAGCATTTTTGAGAAACTCTGAACATCAGTTCTTACTTAAACTTTACGTTCCTTTTGCGTTTCCTGAAATATAAGGTTTTTTAACAGTTACGAACATTTTTCTCAGGAACTATAAAATATATTAACATATTTTGTTTTATTACTTCTTCCCCATTAATAGCTATTAGACATAAACTGAGGAAATGTAAAAAAAAATCTGCTTAAAAAAATTATATAACTTTAAATATGATTTTTTTGTGTTTTTCAATACAAAAGAAAAAAAAATAACTGTAAAAGTATTTTTTAATATTTTGAAATATCCTCAGTTTAAATCAAAGAACTATATGTAAGGAACAAACTATACAAAAATTTATAATGATATCTCATACAGTTCCTGAGAAAAATGTTCCTAAAGTTAGGTAAATTAACATGGGCGAGATAGAACCACCCGACTCCCATTAAGAAATTATGATTTTATACATTTCATATAACGTGTTTCTAAAATTATTTTTTCCGTAATTATATATATATATTTTTTAATAAAAACTACAAGTTGTCGTAACTCTTATGATATCGAACTCTTGGAGTGTGGTGTTCATCGGGAAATTCTATTCTTCCAATATAGACTTATTGCATTAACCCTCACAAAAAAGTCACGGCAAGCTCACTCTTAAAACAAAAGAGTGAAATCCACTCCTATAGGGGAAGTGCATTTTCGGCACCGGAAAGGAGTGGAATTTAACTCAGACTGAGTTAAAACCGCTCGTTTGTTTTAAGAGTGTATAGGTTGTCACTCCTCTGCTAAGGTTAATTCTTTTACATATCCCTGGGTCAAAATTAGACCAGTTCCATAATGTTTGTGACCCTGAGAAAGTGCAAAAATAAAAGTGGGTCGTCGTTGATGTCCTTCCACGTCAAACAGAGGCTATGGAGTATGTGTTCGGGACTGGCTTGAGCACTTCCACGGCAGTTGGGGCAGTCTGGGAACAGCTTGGTTCCGGGCTAAGGTTAGTAAATCCAATATCTCTAGCCCTGCCATCATAAATGGTACAGGATGTTTGGGAGCTTCTTTTCAGCTGAAATGTCGGGAGATAAGGCCTCAAAGGGAAACGGAATCCCCAATTTAGAGGCATTTGAACCCTCTCCGCCCGATAGCCTCTTGAACCAGCTTTCTCTCTATCGTGAAGAGGGTTTTTAGTGCCTCTTTTCGTCGCTAACTACTGTTTGAATGGCTGCTTCCAGTTGCCTCTGGTTTCAGAGCTTTAACACAGATAATATAAGGATTGTAATTTTGTACAGGTGAAAGGGTGGACAGCTGATACTGATGTTTTGGAGGGTTAGGTATGAGGGCAATGGGTCCTCGGATTTGTTTTGGTAAGAAAAGCTAGTTACCTTCTGTTTTTTTTTAAATAATTTTTTAGAATAAAAATTTAGTGGCCAAAAGATAATCGACGAAGACTTCGACGTGCTCTGTCGTATAAGATATATTTCCGAATACTGGCCATTAGAATATACCAATCTGTAAAAAACTCCTTTGATTAATTTCTATGCGTTAAATTTTGCACAGGTTTATAATGGCATATAAAAGATATCTATCTGTGAAAACCCCAATCACGTACAAATAAAGAACACAACACGTACGCGTAGAAAATCTCCTTTTCGAATTCTCGTTCTCATCTCAATACTTTCATTCCATATTTGGAAATTGAAAGGGAAAATATACAAATGTGTTATACTTAAATAACTACCAAAAATACACATCCAATATTTTTTATAGGTTTCAAAAAAATGTATTAAATACCAAATTTTCTACTTGCCGAACTTAAATTTGGAACAATCGCGTTGTTCTTGCAACTCTTGACTTCAAAATGCGGGGAAAACTTACAAAAAAAAAAACTGCTATGATATTTTCTCCATGGCTTTCGTTAAAGGGGGGGGGGGGGGGCGGATAGGGTAAGAAGATAGAAAAACAGTCAGACGATATCTCTGTCGGCTTCACCCCCGTTTTGCCACCTCCTGGGATAACTCAAACGCCAGTTTAGGGAGATAGGCAGAGAAGGAAGCGAGATTTTTCAACTTTTTTTCCCCAAAAATTGAGTCATTCGTATTTGAAACGGGCAATTATGTCACACTTAAGTGTGTAGCGTTAACTCGTAAGTAGTCGCGCATTCTAAGAATTCGAAGAGTGGAAATGATATTCGGTGATATTTTGATGCACCACCTATTACGATTACCTATTACAATTCTTTGAAGTATGAATATGAAGACAATATGCTGTGCATTGATGTGCAATTTTCTTAAAATTACAGCACATTTTACAGTTTGTTTCCCCATTTTCCCCAAAAATTGAGTCATTCGTATTTGAAACGGGCACTTATATCGCATAAGTGTGTAGCGTCAACTCGTAAGTAGTCGGGCATTCTAAGAATTCGAAGAGTGGAAATGATATTTTGATGCACCACCTATTACGAATACCTATTACAATTCTTTGAAGTATGAATATGAAGACAATATGCTGTGCATTGATGTGCAATTTTCTTAAAATTACAGCACATTTTACAGTGTGTTTCTCCTTTTTCCCCAAAAAATTGAGTCATTAGTATTTGAAACAGACATTGAACACACATAAGTGAAGAGTACAGAACAGCAGTGAATCAAGTCCACTTTTTGTGATTTTCGAGTTAGCAGCGCAATTGCGTGCACTAACTGAAAACTTTTGGTTCGTACCTCGTTTCACTCTTTTTGAGCTGGTTCGGGGTGCACAATTTGCCTGGCAAAGTGTGGACCCAATTTTCGATGCGGGACTGTGACAGAAATTGAAAAGCTTAAAGGAAGAACGTGATAAGGGACATTTTTTGAAAAAATTGAGATTTTTATATCAATAAACACGTTATTCCCTGCTTTAAGGGGGACCGGAGCCCTCCATTGAAGCCCATGATCTTTTTGTGTACCTTTTTCTCAGTTTTGATACTTTTAATCGAAATTTTTACTATAAGTTATTAAACGGATGTTCAACTATACTTTACTGGAGGTGTTTTTAAAATTATTGTTTAGTTTTAAATTTATAAATTTTTAAGTGAAACTGCATACTTTTTACCTAAAAAACATCACAAATATTAAAAAGAAAAAAAAAGTAAGACAGTTATACTTAAATCCCTCCAGTGCTTTTTAGATACCAACTCCTTAAATACGTATAAAAATTTTCAGGATGATACTTATAGTAGATTCTGAGAAAAAGGTATATCATCAACATTGAAAAGTAAGTTTTGAGATATAAGCGTTTAAAGTAAACAATGGTGGTTTCTTTCCTATAAAGCATGAATGGATTTTACCAAAACAACATTTTTTTAAAAAATATATTAAAAATGCTTCTAGCACTCAAAATTTGTGTTGTAAGATGTCGTTGTAAAGCTAAGATTTCATATTTTAAGAAACACTGAAGACAGTGAAATGGCATTTTTGAAAAATTTTGGGGGTCTGGTCCCCATTAAAGATAACTAGTTTCACCTTTTTCATAAGTTTAAAGTTTATTATATATTTTTTACCGTTTGCAAGTACTGTTTTTAACGGATTTAAGTGCATACTAAAATCTAAATGTAGCTCATTTTCTCGTTTTCACCTTTTTGTCACTTAGCACGTTCTTCACTAAGTTCTTCAATTAAGTAGAATTTTATCATCACGTTAACATCCTTGGAAATGAAAAAGCCGATGAGTTTGCCAAAGAATCAAGAGCTTGCCCCCAATTATCGAACCTCATAACTCTCGTTGACGCCAATGCAGTTGCCAGCCGTAGACTTATCAAAAATAATTTTAAATACTCCATCCCTGCTCTAAATTGTAACCGTACAATATCTTCAATAATAGCCAGACTACGAACAAAACATTTAAAAGGAATAAAAATCTCAACGGAAGGACAAAGAAGCTACTCCACACACTGCCCAAACTGTCCTGGTGTCCAACTGTCCCCGCAGCATATCTTTGGCTGCCCAGCAATTCAAGCCAGGCTCTTCAGGATTGGCTTTGAAGACCCAGAAGTTTTAATTATCTCCGAAGATGCAGAAGAAATAGCGAAAACTGTCTACGACAATATGGACACGGCAACAACGCTATTCGTTTATGGATATGGACACGGCAACAACAACAACAATTTTTTTAATTTTATTTTTTTTATTTCGGTAGTAGATGGTTATAAATGGCTCCTCCGTGCTTAAAAACTTTAAATTTAATAAAATTATAAAATTTATAAAAAAAAATTTAAATTATGTGTGTTGCTGGAAAACCTAACAGACAGGTGACGAGTTTATACGTCAGTTTCCTTCAGAGGGTTACTCCAACACACATTTTGGAATATGGTTCGGAATGCCACGATAAATATTACCAAGTGAGATTTTGCCAAATTTAAGTCGAGAAACATATTTTACTGGAATTTAACTATATTTTCTAGCTATTTTACGTTAATTTTTTTTACGGAGAAAATTACGTGATATTCGGCTCGTTATGCGTGGGCTATTGTACTCAGAAAAAGAAGTGTGTAGACTTTCAATGCAAAACAATATGTTTTTCCCAGTTATTACAAGTTGTGCTGAAACAATACAAAAATTATGTTGCAGAAAAAAATTAGCGCAAAAATTGTGTTGAAGGAGCAGCACGCATTCCGAAACTTAGTTTAGTATCTGCTTTTTATATTGTTTTGCATAATTATAGCTACATTAAAGATTAAGAAAATATATATTACAATACTTTAAAATGAATGTTACAATTTTGCTGTACATATTTTAGGAAACAATATAGTTTAGTTTTTTTTTTTTGCTAATCGCTCATGGATATAATAATCATCTCCTCTCGCGATCGTCAGTTGTGTTGAAACAACGTAAATTTGTATTCGTATGGTCATCAACGCAATTTTTGCAATGTAGATAAGTGTCAAATACAATATTTAATCCGAAGACTTGTATGCCAACCAACGATCCAACTGGTATCCCGAAAATATTACTGTACTAAATTGGTTGTTAACATACACTGAAGAGCTCAAATAACTGGTATAGGCATACATCTGCGAATAAAGGTGTATAAAACCAATCGAAGTTCGTTGCTATGTTCAGCAGCGTCTATGTGCTGCTATCATGGCAGGTTATGAAAATTGAAGGGATTTTGAAAGTATCGGGGGTTGAGAAATGGAATTCCATATCCATGCATCTCCGAGGTGGAGATGAATTTTGGATTTTCACTTACGACAGTTTCACGAGTGTACCATGAATATCGATAACCCAGTAAAACATTAAAACTACGACACAGCTGCGGCTTAAAAAATATCATGCAAAAACGGATCATCGACGACGGACGAAAATCATTAAACATGATATACTGCGGATACGTGATATATACGGCTCCAAGAAGCCCATATCGGTGAGTATTCATTAAATGGTTAAAAAGTCGACACTTGTACGACATAGAATCGACATAGACGTTTATCACATTTAATGATCAGTTGTCAATGGACCCGGATTTGCACGATGTTTTTAAGGTCAAAGCTATGTCGTAGATTTGATGTTTTACTGGATTATCGATATTCATGGTACACTCGTGAAATTGTCGTAAGTGAAAATCCAAAATTCATCGCCACCTCGGAGATGCATGGATATGGAATTCCATTTCTCAACCTCCGATACATTTAAAAATCCCTTCAATTTTCAGAACCTGTCATAATAGCAGCACATACACTCTTAAAACAAACGAGTGGTTTTAACTCAGTCTGAGTTCATTTCCACTCCTTTCCGTGCCGAAAATGCACTTCCCCTATAGGAGTGGATTTCACTCTTTTTGCGGAGTGGATAAAAGAAATAAAAGAAAACAATCTACGTCCTACACTCTTAAAAAGAGCGGTTTTAACTCAGTCTCAGTTAATTTCCACTCCTTTCCGGTGCCGAAAATGCACTTCCCCTATAGGAGTGGATTTCACTCTTTTGTTTTAAGAGTGTAGACGCTGCTGAACATAGCGACGAACTTCGATTGGTTTTATACACCTTTATTCGCAGATGTATGCCTATACCAGTTATTTTGGCTCTTCAGTGTACATCGCAAAATAGGTTCCATTGATATACAAAGCTTGTAGTGAGGCATTTCTTTATCTTAGTTATTCAATTGAAAAGGTTCTAATTTTATGTAGTTCCTTTATTATAATGATTTTCTCTTTGTGTGATAATTTTAATAATGGACATGTTTCAGGCCTTGAGTGAAAACCGAAATGCTGCATAAAAATTGTTTCTCGATCCTCGATTAGTGAATCAATGTCACGTGGGAACAAAGCACAAATCTGAGCACTAATCGAAGGAAAAGCAGGAATGGAAGGGTGCTGGAAGGAAATGCATCACCTGAAACAAGCCAATTGTATAATATTAAATAATACACCTATACTTCCTTTTTAGATTTCGCTTTATTTGTCTGTTTACTTTTGAAAACGTCAAAATAAACTTTTACAATTGTAACATTTAATAAATGTAACTTTATATAATAATTCTTTCATACCTATAATTTAACACATCATATTTTTTTTTAAAAAAACCAAGTAGGTTTGTAACAGAATCTTTCACTTAACCCGCTTCCACACAACAGTTGTATTTAACAGGTAAAAAAGCGCCATTAATTCTATATTAAACATTTACATATGCTAAATTTGGCTAGTTTCATTTATTTTATTTCGAAAATTCAATAATTATTACTTATCGTTTGTAAAAATTAATTTATATTTCAAAGAATAAATATGTAATATTCCTCGCTTTTAAATAGAAAGAAAATATTTCATATCAACATACGAAGAATCGCGTAGAGTGAAATATTTGACGTCATTTCAAACTGATCAATGTCGCAAAAATAAATTTATTTTAACTTATTGTCCAAAAGAATTAAACTTTCTCGAGCGATTGTTGCTAATGGCAATGGTGATTTAATTTTAATAAAAATGGCTTCCTATGCTTTTTATATGAGCATTCAATTTTGCAGTTTTTGAAATAATTGAAGTACTTCGAATTCGAATTCTTTTCTGAAATGTTCAATGTATTCTAATTTCGATGCGCTGAATTTTTTGACGCATCATCAATTGTCCGTAGCATTTGTAGTTTGGGATATGAAAGTGGGTGACGGACAGACAGACGGACTGAACGATTATAATACCTTCCACGTGTGGAAGCTAAAAGCTTCACTGATGACATCACTAAGTTAAATACAGGTAATTTGTAGGTAAACTGGTATTGATGAAACACTACACGATTTTCACAAAAAAAACCCAATAAATCAATTCAATTAAAGGCAATTATATGCCGAATAAGGGAGTTTCAATAACTTTAAAAAGTTATATCGCGGCTATCGTTTGCTCATGAGCAATAATCTCGAAAACCTTATTATGGCGTCTGACATGTACTATAGTTAAACTCATAGTTCCTTGCACAGAAGCCACGACCATGGGCGAAGCTATAAAACGCGCGGAGCAATCAGATGAAGAGGAAATTTCAGCCGTTTTATTTTGTCTTCATCTGATTGCTCCGCGCGTTTTATAGCTTCGCCCGCGGTCGTGGCTTCTGTGCAAGGCAACTATTAGTTTAATTATAGAAACTTGTTTACCAAATATGAAGTTTGTAGCTCATTCAGTTCAAGCTGTAGAGATGTTCGAAAACCACTTTTTCAGAATCAGCATCCTATTAAACTTTTAAAAACACAAAATCTCCATTTCGGATTGTCAACCCCATCGCAAATACTTTCATTACCTTAAATTTCATATTAGATAATTGAAAGTATAAAAAAACTGCACTGACTTCACTAAGTTAAATACAGGTGTTTTATAGGAGATCCGATATTAAGAGGGATTGTCAGTCCCATAGAGCTAATACATTAGTTTTGGAATCACAACTTCCGCAGAAGTATTGCTTTGCCATGTTAGCCCTTCCCCCTCCCCATGTACACTCTTAAAACAAAAGAGTGAAATTCACTCCTATAGGAGAAGTGCATTTTCGGCACCGGAAAGGAGTGGAAATTAACTCAGACTGAGTTAAAACCGCTCGTTTTAAGAGTGTAGGACGCAGATTGTTTTCTTTTATTTCTTTTACCCACTCAGAAAAAGAGTGAAATTCACTCCTATAGGAGAAGTGCATTTTCGGCACGGAAAGGAGTGGAAATTAACTCAGACTGAGTTAAAACCGCTCGTTTGTTTTAAGAGTGTATGGGAATCAGCATAACATCGAAATGAAAGACAATTGAAACGAAAATGTTATCTAGTTATTTAATTATATATTTTTGAAGTTTTGAAATGCCAAAAATATACAGCAGATGGCGACACTATTTTAAAACCTCATCAATTAATAATTAAATAACCGGATGTTATTTTCTTTTCAATTTTGTTTTAAATGGATGTTATGATTATTCCCTTACCTGTTGAAAATGGGATAACATGGCAAAACAATTCTTTTGCAAAAGTTGTGATTTCAAAAGTAATGCATTGGGCCTATGGGACTGACAGTCCCTCTTATTGTACAACATTTAACCAATTTCCTTTAAATATTTTATTTAATAAATACGGCAAATACCAAACCCTACCCAATCCCCGACCCACCAAAACTTTTCTAGCCGCCAAACCGACCCTTTTTCCCCGCCTAAATCTTCGATGGTTCTCCCATCTCAAAGAAGCTCTTTTTTCACCTTAGGATCACCAAGAGCAATCTCCACAAAGTGGGCGGAGTCAGCATCCCAAGTCCCTCCCCCCCGTCACCATCCATTGGTGGATAAAGTTTTCTTAATGGTAGGTTCTTTAGTGGCTTGAGTGTGTTATTTGGGTTTGATTGGAAAAGTAGTTATTTTCTGATTTGAAGAGTTTTAAATTCTTATTATTTTCAATTACATGATATGAAATAGAAGGTAACAATGGTGCCGAAATCCGAAATGGAGATTTTTGTGTTTTCAAAACAGGAGGGTGTTTTCAAAACAGGAGGGTGCTGATTCTAAGAAAGTGGTTTCTACAGCTCAAACTAAAAGATGTAAACTCCAGATGTACTTGAATACTAATATCAGGATTCAAAGCTGTGTACATCACAATTCAACTTTGCATCGATAAGATGCTTATAAGCAAGACGCAAGACTTTGGGGAGTGCTGCATGGAAAACTTAATAATGTAATCAGTAAAAAAACATGTTTTTCAAGTTTCCTGAATTTTGTTGCTCGTTTCATTAAAAGCCAATTATATATTTTTGGTAATAGAAAGTACCAGTTAAGTCTTCTAAGTCTATAAGTTCCAGTTAAGTCTTCCAGTTCCTTTTTCATTTCTTCTTACGTTGCCTGGCTTCAAATTTGGTACACAATTTCCTAGTTCCTATCGGACGTTATATAATGAGATTTTCGGAAAAATCGTCCTTGCCCAAAAGGTAGCTGCCATAGAACTTTTTTCGCCTTAAAAATTACAGTTGAAAAATGAAAAGAGATACAGACTTCAAATTTTGAACACAAGTTCTCAGTTTTTGTCGGATGTCATATTAAGATCTTTGAGAAAATCGCTTATGCGCAAATGGTATCTGCATCGGAACATTTTATTCATTAATGTTTTTATAATTGTCTTTAAATGTTGAGCCGACCCGGCGGCGCAATGGTTAGGGCGCTAGTCTTTGGAGCCTCTGGGTTCGGGTTCGAATCCCGGTAAGGCATGGATGTTTGTGTTTGTCGAGTATATGCGGAGTACGTGCTCGTTAAATTTGTTGGGTCCGAAAGTCCTGTGGTCGGTCATTGCGCAGTTTACCACGGGTACAGGTCCCTGGAGACTATTTCCCTCCCCTTCAGGGACATGTCTAAATTGTGGAGGTGGCGATAGATGGCAGCATCTGTCAGCACGATGCCAAGTCGGATTCCTGCCGTGTGGTCTCTACACGGGCATCTCTCCTCAGGAACCGCACCCATTTGCCATAATCCTTGCCCGCTCCGCGGGAAGAGCTTGGGTTTCCCAAGTGGCATTAGTAACAACAACAACAACAAATGTATTGATTTATTGCGTAATCATTGCAAGTCATGTACACACCCCACGTTTTCTTGCTATTTTCTGATTGTGTACCAAATTTGAAATATGTATCTTTTCCCTTTTTTTTAGCAATACATTTAAAACCAAGAATGTTCTATGGCAGCTAACTCTTTGCGTCTGCCCAATTTCCTCGAAAACCTTATTATGAAGTCCGACAGGTACCAGGAACTCGTGTACCGAATTTGAAGTCCCTAGCTATTTTAGTTCAAGCTAAAGAGTGGTTTCAGGCAGACGGACCTACAGTCCCTGAACAAATTATTAGACGCACTGTATTTTTTTTAGTAATTTTATGTTTCTTAAGAGTTTTTGTGCAATAATGCACTAAAAAAAAATTCTAGTCTAACTACCAGAATCTGGTATATTTAACCGTATTTTCTGGCTCATATGGAACACCAAAAAATGTGGTTTATCTACCAGTATCTGTTTGGTAGTGACTTTATGGTAAAATTACTAGAAAAATATGGTTTCATTACAATGATGATTGGTAGTGCATTTGGTTTTATTACTTTATGTAGTGGTTTTACTACCATATGTAGTGGTTTTATTACCATATATAGTGGCTTTATTACCGTATGTAGTGGTTTCGTTACCGTATATAGTGGTTTTATTACCGTATACAATAGTATTATTGCCGTGCACAAAGTTAATATTACCAAATGAGATTACGTAAACCACATGCATAATCAACGTATTTCTATTATAAATTTTAAATTTCATTTCGCAAGAAATGTACCGGATCCATCGGGAAATGTCGCGCGGAGCTCCATTTTCATACTACTTTCAATAAAATGCAAATTATACTATTAGTATAATTAGTTTAGTTTGCTTATATGACTTCTTTCGAGTTGCCACAAACGATTGCAACACAGCACCGCCATGTTTGATGAGTGATATTTACCATACGTATATTGGTAGTCAAAATTTCAGCCGATCACCAAGCATATGGTAAAAGACCGATGCTTTCTGGAAATTAATTTGGTTTGTTAACCATGCTTCTCGTATAAAAACAAAGCGTATGGTAGGAAAACCATTTGTGGTGGTAAACTTACTTTTCATAGTTGTACTCTTACCAAACGTACGGTTAAATTCTAGTAATCCGTTACCAAAACGAATAGTAAGGTTACTAATTCAATGGTTTAAGTACCTGGTATTCTGGTTTTATTACTAGAAATACCATTACCATACAATTATGTTTTTTTTGCAAGAATTTTTTTTCAGTGTGGTATATTTAAACTACAATATTATTGATTTTTATTTAAAAGAATTGTTATAGACTACATATTTGTATTTATTTTTAACGTATGGCAACACTGTGTTGACAAAGTGATACATGAACGTAAACAAGTATAAACCTGTATTTATGTGTGGAATCCTCCTCCTCAAATGCAGGAGACAGTACGGTCTTGCATTGATAGCATGCCGCGTAGAATTAAAGCTTTGATAGCGGCTAAAGATGGCTCAACAAAATATTGACTTTTACTAACATTCATTTTACTTTTCTTTAAAACTTAATAAACTTATGCTTTTCTAAATGAATGCTGTTTTATTTATGTCAAATAAATCGGTAATTGATTGGATAATATAAAAATAAAAAACAAATCAATTTAAAATAATAAAACGGTACAATATCACCCAGTAATTAATATTTTACATGAAATCTTGCAGTGCGTCTAATAATTTGTCCATCAGGGACTGTATAGGTTCAAAAACCACTATTTTAGAATCCGTATCCTCCGAAACGGTGTAGAAAATACAAAATCTCCGTTTCGGATTTTCGATACCCATCGCAATCGCTTTCATTACCTTCTCATTAATATATTAGGTAATTGAAAGTAACAAAATTTAGGTTTGTCTTAAGCAATTCCTGTGGAATTAAAAAATATTCTTTGGATAAAAATCTTAAACTATTTTTTTTTTAAAAATCAGCCCTGGTTCCAGTGCCGGATTTCGGCCTAGGCCTACAAGGCCCGGGCCTAGGGGCCCAGTCAGGAAGGGGGTCCTTAAAAAGATAAAATCGCCAAAAAATCACCTAAAAGAATTTTAAAATGGCCAAATTCCGAAAACCTAACGCCTGACGGCCTCAAAAATTAATTGCCAAATTTGCGAAAAATCGCCAATTTCCAAAATAGCTTCGAGATGGTGGGGGGCCCCAATTGTCAAGTGCCTAGGGGCCCTGGGACCTTAAATCAGGCACTGCCTGGTTCATCTAAATGTTTGAGAAACAAAGCATTCTTTTTCATCCTAAACAACAGGTCCCAAAAATAACTCCCCAATCCCATACTTCCCATCCTCCCTTCAATCGGCACTTGAAAGCCTCCGAAAGCTGTCATCAGCGCCTCATTTCAACAAATAAGGCGGCACCACTGTTCACTTTCGAAGTGTCACACTCAACAAACCAAACAGCTTTATAACAAACTTAACACCACACTTCCAACAGTATGGTGATAATTTGACAACTTTTTCGGATAATAACAATGGTGGACTTCGGGACAGATTCGAATAATCAGTTCGTTTCGGATAATAGGAAGAGGTTTACCGTGAATCATCTCTTGGATCTTCCGAGGAATGGGTGTTGTTTTTTAGGTGATGAGCCGTCGTCGGGTTTGCCGCAGGATGCCGAAGATGGGGATAAGACGGAAGGTAAGAGAGTTTTAAGATGTCCAGAGACGTCTTTTAATGGCGTCATTTACACTCTTAAAACAAAAAAGTGAAATCCACACCTATAGGGGAAGTGCATTTTCGGCACCGGAAAGGAGTGGACATTAACTCAGACTGAGTTAAAACCACTCGTTTTAAGAGTGTAGGACGTATATTGTTTTCTTTTATTTCTTTACCCACTCCGCAAAAAGAGTGAAATCCACTCCTATAGGGGAAGTGCATTTTCGGCACGGAAAGGAGTGGAAATTAACTCAGACTGATTTAAAACCGCTCGTTTGTTTTAAGAGTGTGGACCGAATCATGTTGCTTACAATAATATTTTGTGAAAGCGCTCAAAAAAAGATTAAGGCTTATAACTGAATACGATATAGTTTAATAGTACAATAAAACTTCTATATTTGAATATCAAATTCCATAGTTGCAAATATTAAAATTTTATTAGCTCAAATTGTGTACATCTTTTGTAGTTTAAAATTAACATACATTAAAATTAACTAAGAGGAGTAGCGTTTTAAAAAAGTTCAAAATGTTGATTTTTTTTAAATAAATGAAAAACTACTTGTAAATATTTGTTTTTATTGCTAGAAAATGTTTATTTAGAGTGAACATTATATAAAACCACTATAATTTACAAGTTTATGTTATTATTTTTAGAAATAACGTTTTGGGGTACCGTGTCCCCTTAATTATCTAAAAAATGACGTAGCAAACAGATCAAGAACGATTTCGGCGATTTTGCAAAAACTATTTTCAGCTACAAGTCTATAAGGCATTTTGCATTAAAAAAACAATGTTAAAATGGGCTATTAATTACAAAAAACTGAGAGAGCTTGTTTGTTTATTCATATAGCACACAAAAAAATGTATATTTTTTCTGCTCAAAACCTAAAATTCTCCCAAATTGACATGCCGTTTACCCCCCCCCCCCCCCAGCAAATATTAAACGTTAATTTTTTTCCAAATTCCTTTCAAAACATACTTTCACGTCTATATTTGATTAAAAATATGTTTATATAAAGAATATATGTGTAGGATTTTGCTCAGGAATGAAGGCGATAGAAATACACTGCTCACAACAATTAGAGGAGCACTTTGCGTACTTTTGTTAAACCTTTCAGTTCCAACTTCTTATTTTTTTTTCTAAAAATCTAAAATTTGTGAAATAGATTCATCATGCATCCAGAATGAAATGTTAAAAAAACGGGGGAAAATCTTAAGGGGACAAAAAAAAACTTAAGGGGACTAAAATTTAAGGGGACAAAAATTGGAATCATAACTTTTGAATAAATTATAACAATATTTTTGTCAAAGCTTTATTTGCAAAACTAAAGTTCAAATCAATTTTTAAACATCTAAGAATGAAAGCGTGTAGAATTTAGGGTCCATTTATTTCATAAAATTTTTTGGGAGTGAATTTTATTTTACCGTGTTTTTTATATTTTCATTTGATTAAAAAAAACATTTCTTCAAAAGACATGATTTTTCCATCAAACAATAAATAAGAGAGAGCTCAACTTTTAGTGAGAAAAAAATCGCAAGCTTATGATTCCAAATGGAATCAATGGGGGTGAAAGGGTTTAAGCCATGCATTTCCCTAATTCTTTTGAGCAGTGTAGTATGGTCTATGGAATATATTTTCCCTAATACTTTTATGTAACTGCAGTGTAGGTATAAAAAAAGTAAATTAGTAAGATCATTGGGTATGTTTCTGATCTTGAGTGGCAACATAAATGCAGAATTAAAATGAATTCTCCTTGGTCGGTGAATCAATGTCATGGGAATAGAACACCAATCAAAGAATCGATCGAAAGAAGAGCTAAATGAAAGTTTGGAAAAACTACGTCACCTGAAACAGGCGAATTAAGAGGGACTGTCAGTCCCATAGAGCTAATGCATTAGTTTTTTTTAAATCACAACTTTTGCAAAAGAATTGCTTTGCCATGTTTACCAGGTATGGGAAAAATCATAACATCAATTTAAAACCAAATTGAAAAGAAAATGACATCCGGTTATTTAATTATTAATTGATGAGATTTTAAAATAGTGTTGCCATCTGCTGTATATTTATGGCATTTAAAAACTTCAGAAATATATAATTAAATAACTAGATAACATTTTCGTTTCAAATTTGTTTCATTTCGATGTTATGTTGATTTCCATACCTGGGAAAAAAGGGCTAACATGGCAAAACAATACTTCTGTGAAAATTGTGATTCAAAAACTAATGCATTAGCTCTATGGGACTGACAATCCCTCTTAAACTTTAAACGGTTAATACTTCGTCGTTATTGGGTTGATAAAATTAACTTTTACTCTAATTATTCAGCTACGAGCACACTTGAAATTCACATTTTCGCTTTGTTGAATCAGATTGTCTAATGATTTCAATACAATTGAAGATCTTCGTAAACTCTTCAATTGTAGGAAAATGTGCGATGTGACATTTTCTGAAAAAAATTAAGATTTTTAGTCCACTTTTTTTTTATTCGAAAGAATTTTAAAAAATAAGTAGGTACTGAGATGCTGACGATGTCCGTCTGTAAGTCCGTAACCCCCCCCCCCCCTCCACCACAAAATCTTTTTTAACCATCTCCTGTCGCAATCTTAAAAAATTCCTTGTTTTGGGTACTTTAAAGTAATTCACTCTTCGAGTGGAAAAGGGCGTCTACCCAAACTTTCATTATATCCTTTTCGTCCGACCTGGGTTCTCTGTTAAACGTCCGGACGAACAACTGTCTGTCGGCGAATTCCTCACTGAATCAGCATTGAAATTGTTTTTTAGTCATTTAAATCGCTGTTGCCATATCAACAATAGCATAAGAAACTATAGTTATTTAATATTAAGAAATAATTGAAGGACATTAATTTTGTTATAAATCAGTTTAGAGATTGACGTCATAAAATGTAGCACAATGTGATTCTTTGATTGTTCAGTCGTTGTTTAAATAGCGGGAAGGCATTATATATTTTTTGCATAAAAATGGGGTTAGTTTTAATTTGCATTTCTTATTTTTTAGTGCAGTTTAGAGCAGTTTCGTATTTTTTTTATTAATAAATATTTATTTATTCTTCGAACTGCAAATATATTAATCAAATGATAGGTAATATTAATTTAATTTGAAAAAGAAAATTAATGAAAATAGTTGATTCTGGCTTTTAACAGTTTAGATTACTACTAGATGTTTTTTCTAATGTGAATTTCCCATTGAATTAGTATTTGAATTTAATTGGTTTTAAAAAGTTTAAATTACGACTGAATGCAGCACTCTTAAAACAAACTAGCGGTTTTAACTCAGTCTGAGTTAATTTCCACTCCTTTCCGTGCCGAAAATGCACTTACCCTGTAGGAGTGGATTTCACTCTTTTTGCGGAGTGGGTAAAAGAAATAAAAAGCAATCTACGTCCTACACTCTTAAAATGAGCGGTTTTAACTCAGTCTGAGTTAATTTCCACTCCTTTCCGGTGCCAAAATGCACTTCCCCTATAGGAGTGGATTTCACTCTTTTGTTTTAAGAGTGTGCGTTTGGCGGTTTTTTCTAATGTGTATAAATCTTGAAAAAAGCGGTTTTAGGTGGCAGGTACTGTTTCAAACCTATTTGTTTTCTATAAGAAGTTCACTTAGTATTTAAGTAACAAGGGAAGTAGGCTATTTTAGTTCTTTTAGAACTTCTTTTTATACTTCAATCTGCCCCCCCCTCCCAAATTGAGGTGGCTGCGCCTTCTCGGAGCAGGAGTCAGTATGACGCTCATGGGTGCTCAAAGCCTTGTGCCAATGGAAGCTATTGCACCCTTTCTGCCGAGGCACATGTCAACAACGACAACTATTAACCTAATTATTCAGCTATGAGTACACTTGAAATCCACATTTTCGCTTTGAATCAGGTTGTCTAATAATTTTAATTGTGTAGGAAAATGTGCTACAGTCCCTGGACAAATTATTAGACGCACTGTATTTTTTGTTAGTAGTTTTATGTTTCTTAAGAGTTTTTATGCAATAATGGTATATTTAACTACAATATTATTGATTTTTATTTAAAAGAATTGTTGTAGACTACATATTTGTATTTATTTTTAACATATGGCAACACTGTGTTGACAAAGTGATACATGAACGTAAACAAGTACAAACCTGTATCAGCTCCTAGAAAAGATTATTTATGTGTGGAATCATCATCCTCAAATGCAGGAGACAGTACAGTCTTGCATTGATAGCATGCCGCGCAGAATTAAAGCTTTGATAGCGGCTAAAGGTGGCTCAACTAAATATTGACTTTTACTAACATTCATTTCACTTTTCTTTAAAACTTAATAAACTTATGCTTTTCTAAATTAATGCTGTTTTATTTATGTCAAATAAATCGGTAATTGATTGGATAATATAAAAATAAAAAACAAATCAATTTAAAATAATAAAACGGTACAATATCACCCGGAAATTAATATTTTACATGAAATCTTGCAGTGCGTCTAATATTTTGTCCAGGGACAGTAGTATGGTCTATGGAATATATTTTCCCTAATAATTTTATGTAACTGCAAACATTTCTTCAAAAGACATGATTTTTCCATCAAACAATAAATAAGAGAGAGCTCAACTTTTAGTGAGAAAAAAATCGCAAGCTTATGATTCCAAATGGAATCAATGGGGGTGAAAGGGTTTAAGCCATGCATTCCCCTAATTCTTTTGAGCAGTGTAGTATGGTCTATGGAATATATTTTCCCTAATACTTTTATGTAACTGCAGTGTAGGAATAAAAAAGGTAAATTAGTAAGATCATGGGTATGTTTCTGATGATCTTGTGTGGCAACATAAATGCAGAATTAAAATGAATTCTCCTTGGTCGGTGAATCAATGTCATGGGAATAGAACACCAATCAAAGAATCGATCGAAAAAAGAGCTAAATGAAAGTTTGGGAAAACTACGTCACCAGAAACTGGCGAATTAAACTTTAAACGATTAATATTTCGTCGTTATTGGGTTGATAAAATTAACTTTTACTCTAATTATTCAGCTACGAGCACACTTGAAATTCACATTTTCGCTTTGAATCAGATTGTCTAATAATTCCAATACAATTGAAGATCTTCAATTGTAGGAAAATGTGCTAATTGTAGGAAAATGTGCATTTCTTGTCAAAAATACGATTTTTTAACTTCAATCTGCCCACCTCTCAATACTTCTGTTTCTTGTTCCCCAGACGAGGCGTGTGAGGATGGGGGACGCAAGAAGCCGCGGCGCAATCGGACCACCTTCACCACGCCCCAGCTGAGCGCTCTGGAGCGGGTTTTCGAAAAGACCCACTACCCGGACGCTTTCGTGAGAGAAGAGCTGGCCAAGAAAGTACATCTCTCAGAGGCCAGAGTACAGGTGAGTGTACTGCAGTGTACGAGGACTGTACAGTGTACACTGTAAAAAAAAACTGTAAATTTACGAGCATTTGCCCTTCAATTTTTATGGGCAACAGCCTTTTGTCTTAAACTTATTAATTACAAAAACAAGATAGACTATATTAAGCCCATTTCACACCTGCACAACTACATGCAATTCCGTTGCAACTAAATGCAACTGCAACTCGTAACTTGTGGAAACCTTGTTTTTCGGGTTTCCTCAAAAAATTATTTATCTCACAATTTGGCAAGTTTCATCTTTTGCAGGGCATCGCTTGCATCGTACAGAAATTTATGTTCCGAACTTCATAATAAGATCAATTTCCATATTTGCCGCAATATACCCATTTATAATTGCGCAGATTTTTGCATTTTTGCAAGCAAGGAAAGTTGGCGTCTTAAAAAGTAAATAAACAACCAGTTGGCGAAGTTAGTTCGCCACAATGTAGCCAAACAAATACTGTATTCTGATTGGCTAATGGTACATGCAACTTGAGATTTTTTCGTGCTCGCATGAAAAAATCTCACGACTTGAGTGCAACTTTTAAATGCATGGTGTCCTATGGGAGTTGCAAGTAGTTGTGACAAGGTGTGAAATAGGCTTTAATTGTAAAAAAAACTGACAGAGCTTGTGTGCTTATCCAGAATCCACAATTTTTTTTTATTTATACTGCTCCAAACCTCAACACTAAATTAACTTGCCCCTCAGCCAATGTTAAACTATATATATTTTTTAATCCCTTACAGAACATACTTTTAAATATATAATTGTTTACAAATTAATTTAGAAAAAGAAAAAAAAATATGAGTAAGATTTTTTTTTTCGGGAATGAAGAATCGTTTCCGGCTGCCTATTTCTAGCCTCCTGTAGGAGCTTTAACACAGCCAATAATGCCTCGGAATTTAGAACCCTGGTCAAGTGACGAGGTCGACACCTGATCTGGCACCCAATGGAACTTTAAGCGACATCGTACGCTAACGCCGTCGGTACTTTGGACTCTACATATTTAAAGAACACGTCTCTCCCAGTGTACTCGGGCCCATCCGTGATGAAATGAGGATTTATCTACTATTTCCAGCACAGATCCGATTTATAGGATGACTGGCAGTAGGTGGGATTCGAACCCCCGCACTCCTGAGAAGGTTGAATCTCTAAGCTGATGCCCTAACCACTCGGCCACGGACGGGCCCCGAGTTACCATTTTTTAGGATTTATGTCTACTCTTTGTCGTCAATAGCCTCTCTACTAAACGAAAAGTAATTCTGCTCATTTAGTCTACAGAAAGCCTTGAGTACTCTTATGGACACCCTGTAAACCACACTTTTTGGAGTACAGAGTGACATGTTGTAAATGTAGGTTCATTTAGATTCTCCGAATGCCCAAAATTTGGATTTTTTAAACAAAGTTTTTGTTGCGATTTTGATCCGTGAAGGATCCGCTTTTGCTAATCTAGAAGATGATTCTAAAAATTCCACATTTGTATTGTGATGTTTACTCGCTAAAAGACCCAGATCTGCTCTGTCACACTACTGGCCTAAGGGCCCAGTCAGGAAGGGGGCCCTTAAAAAAATAAAATCGCCAAAAAATCGTTTAAAAAAAATTGAAAATCGCCAAACTCTGAAAACTTATCGCCTGACGGCCTCAAAAATTGCCAAATTTGCGTAAAGCAATTTATTTGCAATCAAATTTGTGTTTGTAAAAATGAGTAAAGACTTACTTAAGATATAACATTAGAGAGAACAGGCTCAACTCACTCTCAGTAATGTATATAGTCAGAAATAATGCAGTCAATTGACTGTGATGACGTCATTCGTTCTTTTGCACAGAAGAAAGTTCGCCGAGTGATTTTATAAATTTTATAGAATAACTATAGTAACATTCTGTATTATTCTGATGTTTACTAAAGTCGATTAAAAATCATTTGTTCTACTAGTGTATTTAATTTGCTAAATTTCCAAAATAGCTTCGAGATGGTGGGGGGCCCCAAATGTCAAGTGCCTAGGGGCCCTGGGTCTTTAAATCCGGAACTGGTGGGGACCCTAAAATTCTACTGTACATCAACCGAAGACTACAGTGTTTAAAACCGCTGCTAATAGCCTATTATGCGGCGTTTGGAGAGCAGCCACCAGATTCCGTTGCAGATGCTATCATTCAGGAAGATGTTGCAGATACGGCCTTTCGCTCCGCTGTCTTTGGCTCATTTAGCGCTTCATTAGCGATTACGCAGAAGGGGAGAAAACACTCACAGTCATGGAGAAAAAAGTTATCACGGGACTGTTTAGGGGGTCGAATAAAAATTGCAAGTTGTGATCCAGAATTTTTTTTTTCTGGGGGAAGGGGGCGATATATAAGACTAATACTCCACCCTTATAACGGGGCTGGAGAACCAAGTTGGTCAAGCCGTTCGCCTTGCATACGAAAGGTCCCTGGTTCGGGTCCGGGCATCGCAAAAATAACTGCCGACCTATAAACGGCCCGTGCAGCCCAAACATGTA